>JACEIK010009928.1:0-46918 GCA_018107945.1 Datura stramonium | reverse complement strand
ATTTTTATCCCTCATTTTACCTACCTTGAAAAATTAATCCTAGTTAGCCCCGTTGAGCCTTAAGCCTATTCTTTGATAGCTGCTACATAAGCTTAATCCTATTCTTTCATTAACCTTGAAATTGACCGAAAGCTCCTAAACGCTTGAAGAAGAAAAATCTGAAAGAGTAAAGGGGTGAGAGGAATGAAAAGAAATGAAAAGTAGCAAGTTGTAGAAGTTGAGAAAGGAAAAAGGTGCACTTGTGTGAAAGTGGTTGATCATCGGTAAGGAGTAAGAAAATAAAGTAATGAAAAATTATTTATAGAGCTCCTTACTGACAAGCCAAAAGTGCCTAAATAAAGGGGAAACAAAAGAGGAAAAAGAAAACTACCAAGGATAGAAAGGTGAAGTAAGGGAAGGGAAGTTCGCAATGAGGGCGTGATGTATTAAAAGCGCTTAGGAAAGATAGTCACTATTAAATAAAGGGAAACAAAAGAGGAAACAGAAAACTACCATGATAGAAAGGTATAAGGGAAGGAAGTTCGCAATGAGGGCGTGATGTATTAAAAGCGCTTAGAAAGATAGTCACACATCGCCATAATAGTACTACCTATACCTGAGTTAAGACATAACCTACAAAGTCCTACTGATCTTACATTGATACATCCTCAAATTAGTGAAGTAAAACACTATGCGAAAGTTATACGCATGATGCATGTGAATTTCAGAGAGTGAGTGTAATTTATTTATACCCACACATGTTGTGATGTAAAAATTGTTTTTACGTGTGATTGGGTAATCCCTCTTTCCGTGAGGGCAATATGTTTAATGAAGGATAAAATTCTAAGGGGGATTTCTTAATCAGCTTGACTTTCACTAGTTTTCTAAGATTGAGAGTCGATTCTGAGGGTAAGAAGTCTTAACACAGTGTATTTCAATTCGGTGATTAAATTATGCATAGCTGGCTTTTAGCTTGTATCTACGTAATTATTATAGCCGTAAATTCTAACTATCCTGCTAAATTAGTTAGGTGGGAGTCTCCATATGCATGATATAAGTTGAAGGCTGTTCAGGCGAACAAGGCTTTAAGTGTGGGGTTGTGATCACTGGGCAAAAATATCATGCCCGTGTTACGCTTTATAACTTAAATTAGTCGTGCTGTTCAAGTTATTTTATACATTTTCATGTGATTTTATATAAATGGGAAGATATGTGCTAACCAACATGTGATTAGACTTTTTGTTTTGTAGGTTTTGATGACTTTATGAGCCAATCCATGAGTTGCAAGTAGAGGCTTGGAAACGGAATCAACACGCGAACGTTGGCAAAGAGGAGGCATTAAACAGCCTACTCCGCATCGCCGGCAATGTGCCACGGCAGGCAGGTTGCTCCACAACAGCCCACCTGCGTCAAGGCAACATGCCACGGCAGGCTGGCTGCGCGACAAGGAGGAGGCAACGTGCTGCCTGGGCAAATATGCCACGCTGCCAACGCGCGTGGTGCCGAGGCCGATTTTCGGTGTTGTTCCAAGTGAGTTGCGATGCCTCCGTGTCACGAGGTAGTGCTCACGATACACTGGTGGACACTGAGCCGTTCCATCAATGTGCCAAATTAAGAATGCTTCCATTTTACTATAAATAGACCCTTAGCTCCTACTCCTATTTGGTCACGATTTTATTCTCGAAAATCAAGATAGAGGAAGGGAGAAGTGAGAACCTATCTAGGGTTTACCGGCTCTCTCTCATCTACCAATATCGTGTAAGTATGTAGTTTAGGAGTAGATTAATATATGTGGTATAGTTTTATTTAACATGAATTTGCTAGACCTTCCTCTAGGTTGAAGCCATGGATTATGATTGTGATTTTATGAAATTGTTAAATTAAGTTATTGATTGTTATTATCGTCTTTATACCGAATGGCTGGTTGTTTTTATGATTGTTCACCATAAAAGTATTTTTTTAGCTTGGGAAATAGCTTGAGAAGGCATTACCTAGGCCAGGACATGAGAACGTGGGAGCATGGCAATCTCGGAGATGGTTCCGTGTTTGGATAGAAATATTCCGACACCGTGCTTATTGACACGGTTATGAAAGACCACTGGGATGTCAATCACCACTCAACAAAGTAGTTGTGAGGCTAAGTTGAGTTAAATGTGTTAGACGAACAAGTCCCTAATCGTTTCCGTAAACCACAACATAATGATTGCCTGCGACTAGAAAATTAAACTCGCCAATGATGCAAAGGAGGCTAGATTGCCGTAAGTAGAGGCTTCAAAGACCATGAACATACAATTCTAATTATGTGAAATAACAATTGATAGTTCCATGCTTATTCCATTGCAAATCGTAGGCTCGCATGATTATCTCGGTTTTAACTCTATGTTGCTCCTAGGTAATTTCTGAATATTTCATTGACCAAACTGTGACTTAATTATTATTCATCTAAAATGTCTAATATCACCAACACTTTAGGTATTTAAGATCACATTCGAAGTGGATAGTTAGAGGAATGGGTCCAGCCCCTGTGGGTTCGACATTCCTGCTCTTAAAAGAGCTACTATATTACTTGAGAATTGCATAATTTTGCGGCACATCAATATTCTACTTTGCAACCTGTTGTGATATTAATATACATTTACTTTTATATTATACACCCTTCTTCTTAACTGCGTTTATAATTTAAATTTCTGCCTTTATGCTATTAAGCTGTTATGTTTGATCCGATGTTTGTTTGAATATTTGTATCTTAGTCCTGACTGTCTGGAGATCCAGCTTAATCATAACTGAAATGTGAATAGGATAGCCTCTACTATTCTCGAAAGCCACATTAAGTAGAGTCTTATTCATGGGTGTGAAGTGCGCCACATTTATGAGGAAGAGGCTACAAGAAATTTTAGAAACTTCTCTTTCATACTCTAGTTTGTGCTATAGGGTTTAGCTTTCCATAAAGTCTCTCCCGGCTCGTGCATTCACGTGCTCAAAAGTATAACTCTCTAGTTAGAGGAATAAGATGCACTCTCAAATAGTTTCTTCCTCAGGTTCAAGAGAAGCTAAGGTAGAAGAATTCATGAAATTTAAGTAAGGAATCGTAAGAGTGGAGGAGTACGACAGAGAAGTATAATGCCTTCAAAGGATAGCCTTAGAGGCAAATGGGAAGTCAAGAGATAGTGATTAATAGCTTAAGAAGGGATCCAACCCTTAGAATGATGACCTTTAAGCTAAGGGGAGATTATAAGGTGAGCTGACTGTGCTAACTTCTTGAGTTTCAAGTGTGAAGGTCTAATATCGCAACTGCGGGAGATCGAATCATGCTTATTCAGTGTCTTCTTGTACTTCTACCAATATGATACTCTACTATGTCATATGTGAACATGTTATGCTCCATGTCTATGTTCCAAGTACCCTTATGTGTATCCACTCATATTTGTAGAATGAAAAGTAACCATCAGACAGGATACCAGAATCACCATGTGATGACCTCTGCCATATGGCAAATACACTCATGTATCTTAGCATGCTCACTTCTATGAACTCACACCTAAAGATTTGCCTTAGCACTAATAAGATCATGTTATATCGTGTATATGCCAAGGTTAGATTTCTTGAAAAGTCGCGGCACAATTTCACCCTAACTCTTGCTCTAATGTTCCCCATGATGGAAATTATTGTTACAATGTGTACGTCGTAATAACTCTCTATTCCTACTGATAGGCAAGCCGTGCATGAAGTTTAAGAAGTGTAGTTACTATCCAAGCCTCTGAAGATAGGGGAATTTTGAATAGCATTAGCTACAAGGAGACATGGGATAACTGTATGATAGGCTCGAATGAGGTGCTAATGTAAGAGACCATAGTATAGTGACTAATGATTTCTTTGATTAGAGCTCACTTGTGTGACTGCTAAGGGGAAACAATGTTCTAGTGGATACCTCTAGGTTTCCGTAGTGGTCGTGCTACGCTTTGAACATGGTTTGTGGTATGCCGTTGGACTCGCACTTTAGTATAAGTAGGAGCCCAAGCGAGGAGTGTAGGCTAGAAAGATTGAACAAAAGAGAGACCGGGAGGTATGCAATGTGGTATTAGGTCCTATTTGAAGTTTAACGAGATAAATATGGTTTGTTTACAGATCGCTCAAGCAGCCAAAAATGATTCTATATGGGCAATAGTGGGACCTAATAACCAAGTCCGCACAAGAACTATGCTAATTTTATATATTCTAGGTGTTAGTCTTGCCATGCGCCTCGTAGTCCATCATCTCATATCTAGGTACTTAATTCACCTCTCATTTTTGGATATCTTTTAGAAGGGACTTGGTATCTGCAAATCTAGCATAACTTTTCACTAGCAAATAGATGGTAAGGCTGAGCGGACCATTCATACTCTTTAGGACATGTTGAGAGCGTATGTGATTGATTTCAAGGGTTGCTGGGATGATCACTTGCCTTTGATCTAGTTTGCATACACAATAGCCTACCACTCCAACATCCAAATGGCTCTGGAGGCTCTATATGGCGTGAGGTGTAGATCACCTATTGGATGGTTTGAGGTAGATGAAGCCTACTGATAGGGCCAAATTTAGTTCTATGGAGGCTGGCGGAGAAGGTTCATTTTATTAGAGAAAGGCTTAAAAACAACTCGCAGTCAATGTAAATCAAACGTGGATGTTAGGCGAGAGAGCTTGAGCTGAGGCCACGCGACCGGGTGTTTCAAGGCGTCTCCTATGAATGGAGTAATGAGGTTCAAAAAAAGGGAAGCTTAGCCCCGAATATGTTGGTTCTTTATATTATCCTATGGTGAGTTGGCGGTATATGTGTTGAGCCACCAAGAGAGCTAGCTTCTAAGGCACCAAGTTTCATGTAACTTTTGGAAAAATCGCATTAAAACCCAACCTAGTTGTCGTAGAGAGCATAGGCGTATGATAGCCTCACTTATTAAGAGGTTCCGATTGAGACTCCTTGATCGTCAAAGTTAGAAGTTGAGAAATAAGGAAGTAGCTTCAATGAAGGATTTTTTTGGAGAAATTAGCTGAGGGAGCTACGTGGAAAGCCGAGGTAGATATGATGGCTAAAACCCGCATCTTTTCCTTCCGTCTCAATTCCAAAGATGAGGTATCACTTTCCTCCTTAGCACTCTATATTTAGTTTCATGTCAAGTTCATGTCTCTCAGCTTCCTTTCATGTCTTTACATGCATGTACATTTTCATTAATCAAATCTTGGCCATGTATATCAGCCTGAGTCGGGCCACCGTCATTTTTCGCTTATAGCTTCCACTTCAGATTTCAATTCTTTACCTATCCTTTTAGCATGCTTGATCTACATCTCCAGAAGAATGTCGTTCCCAAGGGGAAGATAATGTAACACCTCAAAAGTTCCTTTGACACGTACTCTCCGAGGCTTAGAGCAGAAAATAGTAGGAAAACAATACAATCCAAACAACGAACTCCGCATGCTCATTGTAGGGTCCAATGGGTCGTTGATGTGCCTGTTTGATATTCTAGAGACCGTTGAAAATTTTCCGTAACCTACATAGGATTTCCCTCTCAAATGAGGCATGAAAGAAGCCAATTTCATGATGAAATTTCAAGCAGTGAAGGAAGCTTCGAAAGCTCATATTGCATGGGTTGGGAATTGTACGGACCATCTATTGATTGAATGGGTGGTCATGAAGAAGGATTCGAGGATTCAGAGGGAAGAATGGGAAAACAATGGACGGATCACGTGTCTGGCTGTTTGGGACCACGACTCTTGTATAGGCCATTTGTTCATAGTTTGTTTAAAATTTCACATATGTTTTGAACCGTTCTAGGCATATGGAAAGACAAGAGCCAGAAAATTTATGGAAACAAGGTGTTAAGATCAATTACTAAGTATAAGAAGTGCAATGGATGAAATTATGGTCATAATAACCTCTCTACGAGTTGGTTTGAGACCTCTTCTTACCGATCAGTTCTCATATAAGTTCTTACAAGGCTCAACTTCAAATGACCATAGCTCCTACTTACAAAGTATTTTTGGGTGATTCACCCATCAAATTGAATCCTTGGAGTCTTCTTTCCAGCGCATCTGACCTTGCATCAATTGAGTTTGACGTGAAAAGGTTATGAGGTTTATAAAGTAGCACTAGACATTAGACGCACCATGCACGGTCATCCTATCAAACAAGGACTCGTCCTTGCTGGTCACCATAACCGCTGGCTGCATACTGATTCAAAAGAGGCCTTCGGGGCATATTGGTAAAACTCCTATACTTCTAACTCCAAAATGACATCGTTTTGGGCTATCTTATGTTCAAATTAATGGGATTAACCTTAACCTAAATCCTCAAAAGATCGATAGTTGGATTTTCTCAAGAAAGGAGCTAGGATTCTTCTTCTAGCTCTTCAAATCTTCCTTTGGGTTTTCCAAAAGTCATGAGATCATCAACCTGTGTGATGGTGGGCTATGAATAAGGGTTTCTTCCACCCTTATGCCCTTTTCATGTTGTATTCCATGACTCTCACCTCCGATGCCCTAATTCTGGAATTATAAGGTTATTTCTTGTCGATGACCTTTCATGTTCTTCTATGAAATAAGTTTCCTCATGATTCAATTTATGTTTTTTTGCTATGATTGCATGTCCTTTATCAAATCCTCATGAATATATGATTTTCATGTTTCAAGTAAGATATTAAGAATTTCTAGTGTTTTAAACCAACTATATGAAATTATCTATTTTATGTATATGGGTCCAATTCCTCTATGTTCTAAAAAATATGTTTTAAGTCTAATGGGAAGATTCTATTATAAATTTATATATTCAAATTATTAGAAATTATGCTCTATTATGCAAAATTTTATGAAAAGTCGGGTTATAATCCATGATTTCAGGTAGGATGAGATATCTAGTATGTATAATGTTTATGAATTCTTCAACTTATGATTCCATGACTTTTGACTTGCAAAGTCTATTTCAAAGTATGCATGATTTTATAATTGGGGTGTTTCCATACAAGTTAAGTATGTTTATTATGATTTAGCCAAGGCTAAGAAGATTAGCTTCATGATTTGGAGTCAAGACTCCTAATGATTTATGCGATGTATGGAGTCAAGACTCCCATTTTTAAAGTTAAAGCTATATATGAGACTATGATTTAGCTTTGTTGAAAATGATGTGAGAAATATGCATGTTTTTAGGAGTAGGCTCTAGCACCGAGTAGGCTTTGGGGTATCAAGGTCCTCCATTTCAGAACTACTATAAACATACGTATATGTATTCATGTTTGGGACTTATCAAGAGAATTTTCCTAATAAGGACAAGGACAAATGTAAGTCTCTATAAATTAGAAGATTATAAAGGGGGAAGGAATTTATTCTTGAAAGAGAAGAAAAAAAGAAATAGTGAATCAATTAAGAAGAAGTAGAAGAAGAAATGGGGAAGGGAACTCAACAAGGAATTCAATTGAAGAAATCCAAGCTATGGTTCAAAGTACAACAAAAAGGGAATAATACAAAGAGAACCTACAAAGGTCTTCACAAGCCACAAGGCTGCTACGAATATATTAAATCAAACTTCGTTATAATAAAGAGAAAGATCTCCCTTTGTATAGAATCCTACAAGGGACTGGTCAAAGACTCAATTAAGAAATTATATTCCTAGAGATATAGAAAGCTTCCCACACTTAGACCAATGTAATCAACATAGATTAAAATAAAAATACTAAATGGTTTAGAAACACACGCAAAGTCCTAGGAAGCCAACATAGAATAGAATAATCTTAAATATAATTGTGAAACTAATGCAACATTACTACAATATTTTCCCATTGGGAGCTAATTGGGACCTATTTCATCTCCTCTTGAACTTTAATTTCCGAGCTCAAACAAATGTAAGACTTGGAAGAAAGCATTCACATTGGGCTTAAGATCTTCCATCATAAGACACTTTCTAATAGCTAATTACAGCCCATTTGAGTTTGTCTTGAAATTTATTATTCGATGGAACTTCGTGACCTTTATCCATGTATTTTAATGAAATTGAGCTCTTATGGATGCTATCATTCACCCCTTATTAAAGAAGACTATCCTAATCTTGACATTGACTATATTTTCATCTTATGGGATTTGAGCCTCTTTGGTTGCTATCATTATCCCCCACTTAAATAAGATTTCTCCATAAAGATTGAAAATACCTACAACCAACATGATTAAAAAATTAGTAGGAGGTAAACAAAGAAAGTAGAGAAAGTATTTGGTAAAAATAATGTAGTGACCATAACCAAGTAACTAATAAATTTTTATGCACAAACACCCTTTCAAATATCCAAGCACTACATCAATTAACAAAATAATATAATACCACATAGTTAAAAAACACCATAAGCTTTTAAACAATACAGACCATTAGCTAGGACTAAAAACATATGAATACCAAACAAACATACCATATTTGCTTCTTGGATACCAAATTTTAAACTCACCATTATTATACTAGTCATGATATAGATCAAAATAAATTTTGAGAAGTGGTTGGATCGAACATGTAAAACAGGATCTTCACAACAAGATAAAGATACTATAAAGCAATTTACCCGTGAGCACTTCTCCTTCATTACAATTAAGATTTTATATTCTTCATTTAGCTCAATATTCTCAACATTTATGGCTTCAAATTGTTTCATGTGTCTCTATTGACTTCATTGGGAAACTTCTCAAGTGATATTCTCAACCATAAGGGATAATGTATCACTAAAGTCATCTCCAATTTTTTCCCCACAATGAGTTATTAACACTTTACAACTTTGTCAATATTAATTCTTCAAATGACATACTATCATCCTCTTCACAAGGTTATTCTCACTGATGGATTCGTAATTGATATTAAAAAGATTTAGTAAATTATAATGTGAACAAAGATCTATCTTCAAATTCTCTTGATTTGCTCACACAAATTATCTGCACCTCTTTTGATCACATTTTGGCATTTGCATTTCTCTCGTATGAGAAGAATAATTAAAAGGGAAGGACCACTCCAAATTTGAGTTATATCTTCACATAAAACTTGGCCTCATGAATTAATGGTACAAGTTCGGCCATTTGAAACAAATAGATCATCAATAAAGCTACACCATATGAGATAAATAAAGGTCACACTTGTCTTCAACTTGAAATTTCTTCGATGAATCATTGGCTTTTACACTTTCCACATCCTCTTTTAAAACTGAATTCCTTACTTCATGCAATTCTTGTTCCAAATCTTCATTGGATTTCTTATTAATTGACCTTCACATTTGAAATAGAATGAGAAAAGAATGAGTTAACTGGTGAGAGCTTGAATAAAAATCTCTACACTTATGCACTCTTTCTTTAGTCTCTTCTTTTTTAATCCCACTGTACCAGTTCACTCTCTATTTTACCTCTCAAACACACATCACTCAATTCCTATCTACTCATTCTTACTTTTGGAAACTCAATCTTTTCACCATCACTTCCTCTCCTTTTCCTCTCTCGGAGCTGCTGCTCACCCTTACTTCTATCTTTCTTTGTCTCTTATCCTACTTTTATTTGGTGCAGAGAAGTTTGTCAATGCACTAGCTCGATGTACTTTCCAATAATCCTCTTTATCACTTGCGGACTTCTAAGGTCAACACTAATTTTAGGCTTCTTAAACCTATTGTTGTTTCTCCTTTGCAATCTTTTTCCTTGTCAAACACCTCCACCTGATCTTTTTTCACCCTTAATTGATCTTCTTGAATCTCCATATGTGCCAAAGAAATATGGGCTGTCTTTTTCCATCATCTTTCACCAAGGAATACCTAATATTTTCTAGATCATATAGCTTTTCTATAGATATACCATGGTGTTCTAATAAGACATGATAGTTAATAAGGGAACCACATCACACCAAACCTCATCCTTGTATCTTTAGAATTAAATTACACTAGCACTCTCTTGTCCACCTTCACTCCTTTGATGGTGTAGGGTGAAGCATGCTTAACACAAGATAAACCTACCTTTTAAAGGAAAGAAAGCACTGACTAGGTTGTGACAAATATTTCTATCAATTTTAGTAGCACACACATTAGACAATACATCCATTCTAGTTTTAAAACCCTTTAATCTAGTAAGCTCATGGCCTCTTCTAGGACTCCTTCTCAAACTAGATCTTACTGAGTATGTTTAATAGGACTCATACTCGCAACTCCAAATATGCTAATGCTCATCAAATTACAACTAATCTAATCATAACGTAAGATTCATCACAACAATATTCATCACAAAGGTTATGGGTTTTACTCAAATCACAAATTTGATGTGATTCATCATAGGTTTGGCTAGTATTTGAGTCATACTTCACCACTCTCATGACAAGAATTAAAGTACATGTCCTTCCATTATTTTTTTGCACATTCCCATTCATCCTACTCATAATCATCCATTCCTTGTTCCAATTGCTTTGAAAATCTGTAGAAGACATTTTAAAACAAGAGATAGTAGTAACATTGTCTCACATGCACTCCTCACGGTATCTTGGAATGGTTGTCAACACTCACTATCACACAATTAGGCTTTTACCTCAAAGAATCTCACCACTCTATGATTTTACCACTCAAAGGATGCTCTCAAAGTTCTTCCATGAACCAACAACTCAAACACTCTAAAGCAAGTTCCAATGTTTGGTTCAAGAATGGAGTTTATGTCAAACAAAGAAAAGGATGGTAAAACTATAAAGGATTGGAAATAAAGAAGTAAAAATGGATAATAAAAGAGAAAGTACAAAAACATTTCACGTGAAATTAAAAAAATGTGCACAAATTACTAGACTACATTACGCATGAATAAACACTTAAAGTATCTAGCAAGAGAATAATAGGAAACTAAATATAATATATAAACACTTTCAAGAACATATTCAATGAACTTTTGTATCAAATCCAGCTACAACGACCTTTACAATTCTCCAAGTGACTTTTTGAGTTTCTTGTTGATCAAAAATTTAAAGAACCTCAAATCAATGAGATTTCAAGAGATTGATCAGAATTTTAATAAATCAAAGCCTACCAAATCACAAGATAAAGTATAGAACAAAACATGAACAAGTGAAGAACACTAGAAACTACCGTTCACACGTATTCACTTGAGGAAATATTTTTTTGACTTTTTCTGGGTTTTTATTCACGCCACAAGACTTTTCTTTTTTCTTTTTCATAAATTTTTTGTAGTTTTCTATGATTCAAATTAGTAGACCAAGTGAGTATAAGAATACCCAACCATCCAAATCTCTCATACCAATTTGATAACAAATACGTAAAGTGAAAGACTCTAAAAATTAGAATATTAGAAATGCGGAAGGAATTGATTCTTGAAAAGAGAAGAAAAAAATAAATAGTAAATCAATTAAGAAGTAGAAGAAAAAGGAAGGGAAATTCCACAAGGAATCTCGCCATTGAATAAAGCTAAGCTATGGTTCAAAGTAGAATAAAAAGGGCATAACCCAAAGAGAACCTAAAGAGATCTCCACAAGCTACACGGCTACTAATATATGAATCAAACTTTTCTTACAATGAAGAGAGAAAGATTCTCATATAGACTCCAAGAAGGAGCTAGTCAAAGACTAATCTAAAAATTATATTCCCTAGGATACAGAAGGCCGACTCACACATAGGCCAATGTAGTCAACATAGATTAAAACAAAGCACTAAATTGCATAGAAAGCTGCCACACACAAAGTCCAACAGCCAACATAAACAACTTTAAATATAATTTAGAAACTAACAAAAAGAATTACTGCAATATTTTCTCCCATTGGGAGTTGGCCCCATACCATCTCTCTTGAACTTTAATTTAGGCCTCCAACAGATGTAAGACTTGAACAAAAATATTCTGGGCTTGAGATCTTCTTTCATAACAAGACACTTTTAATTGCTAATTGCAGCCCATTTGAGTTTGTCTTGAAAATTTCGGCCCGATGGAACTTTCTCAAATATTTATACATGTCTTTAATGATATTGAGCCTATGGATTCTATCACTTCTACTAAAGGGGCTCACTTTATATGAATATCATGAATAGTCCTAGCCTTAGCATGATTTTGACTGTTTCTACTCACTGAGTGTGATAGTTGGGGCACAACATAAGCTCTATTGCGATGGTGTTTCCGCCTCCCATTGTTCCTCATATTTTCGCTACTCTGTATATTCTTAAGATATTATGTTTTACAAATGATTTGACCTAATGATTAGTTTATGAGCATTTACTTACGATTTCAAATTTATGACAAGTAATATGATTTCTATTTTTAAACTTAAATACATACCGCTTATGATAACCAGCCTTATGATTATGTATATCTAAGATATAGCTTTATACATACTCCTACCATGATCTTTTAATTTATATGCATGATTTCAATTAACATTTTAATAAGAATAGTTTTATTACCTTACATACTAGTACATTCAAAGTATTGATCGTGATAGTCTATGCTATATCATTTCATGATATAGATCTAGGTACTCAAACTCAAATAAGTAGCTAGAAATGTTCCCGACTTGATTAGCTTGGCAGGGTGAGCACCGATCTTTCAAGGACTAGAGTAATCTACTTCACTTAAGTTCTTTTACCTTGTTTTTTCTCATACTTTGAGTTAGTCAGCTTGTCCAAACAACTCATCGTATAGTAGAGGCTTAGACGTAGAGTTAGTATATTTAGCTTTGTGACTTAATGTTGTGATATTGTCATTTTACGATTCTTATGTTATATAGCCTTCCTCTTATACATGCTTATAATTTAATTTCTGCTTGTTTATGATATTAAGTCATGCAATGTATGTACCATGGATTAGCTTGAAGTCATTCATTGTTTTAGGTCTGTGTCTCGATCCTAGGTCCCAATGATTGTGACACCCCCACCCTCGTAGAAATATTGACTACACGGTTGAATACTCAAGTTTGACTAATTTATCACCATATTCCCTGTGGAATCTGACCCAACCTAGTTGGCTTTGTTGACAACAACTTTATACTTCATTGCTAGGTAACTTGGGAGTTATCAATTTCTAACCCTCTTATAGGTTGCTAGATAATGACATAAAGTTCGTGTTTGATAAATGTCTCAGCATTCCAGAAAGCAAGAAGGAGAAGCTTCTACTGCTCCAATCATTGTGGCTCCAGAAGGAGTAAACCTTTTGAGGTAATGCGTGATCTTGGCGGGGTAGTCTTAGTGCTTCTGTCCTTTACAGAGATGAGAAAAATATTTAACCCCATCTACTATGTTGGCAAAGCTCTCACGTTATTCAAAATAACTACACCATCATTGAACAAGAGCGTTAGTTGTAGTATATGTCTTTGGATGTTCAGGCTCATCCGCTAGGCAAAAAGTCATAGTTAATATAGATCATGCGGCCAACATATCCAATGACCAAGAAGGATGTCAAGACTTATTCGATAGGTTTTGTTATTACAAAAGTTTCACTTTTGAAGTCATGACCGAAAGGCTCAAAGAATCAAGTCGCGATCACTTATCCCTAAGTCAATAAGAGGGAAAGCCGAATAGGAGGTGGGAGATAAATGACTCATTCCTAGATGAGAAAGTGTTAGCCGCAGATTTGATCCCATGGTTCGCGCATTTTGCAAATTTCTTGGTGAATGATATGTTTCCTGATTATAAGGAATCCTCACCAAAATAGAAATTTCATCCATGATGTGAAGCAGTTCATCCTGGGATGAGCGTTGATGTGTCTGGGACATGACACATTTTTAATTCTTTTCATAGCATTTTGCATGTCCTTAGGAGTTAAATTATGTAGAAATTAACTTTATTGTGCTATGTTTCAATGATACAAGAAATTAAAGGAGGATAACTAACAAGACATAAAGTGATTGAAATTAGCAACCCATGTGATGGCACAAGGACTCCAATTCACAAATCAAGAAACACCATTTAGAAAACCTCAAGGGAAATGATCTACCCTTGCAACTCCTCTCCACACAAGCAACAATTCAAAGATAGACAATTCACTACCCTCAAATATCCACACTCAACGTCATGAAAATTCGCTACTATGAAAAATTAAAATAATTCCTATTTATACTAAATAAGGAAAAGGAGAGACTATTACAAATATGCCCTTAATAAATAAGGGCCTTGTTTGGATAGTCTTCCTTTTTCCTCTTCAATATCAATATTAACCAATTTCACTTGTGAAACTTTCTTAGATTAGCCAATTTCACTTCTATCCACTTTCTTCACTCCTTTGGTATCTTGTGCTCCTCTTCTTCCCAAGCTACGACAAACATGGAATCCTTGGGATGTCTCCTTATGCTTTCAAGTGCCTCCTTCTCTTGAAGAGGCCTTGTAGATCTTGGAGCTCCTTGCTTGATCTCCTTGTGAATCATCTTGAAGAAACATGGATTGCATCATTCTGCTCTTTCCTGAAAGAAGTTGCCTCAAAGCTCGAGGGATCATCATCATGCATCACCATGGGGAAAGGTTACACATTGAATGTGTTGAGTACATGGTAACTGAGGAGATCCACCTTGTAAGCATTGTCATTCAACCTTTCAAGAACTTCAAATGGACCATCTCCTCTAGGCATAGCTTGGGTCTTCTTTATTGGGAAACCTTTCCCTTGGAAAATGGACCAAACCCAATCACCCTATTCAAAGACATCTCTTTATGGCCCTTTGTTTTCTTCTTGGCCATCATTTGATTTTTCTTCTCAAGTTGGATCTACACCTTCTCATGCAACACTTTCATGGCCTCAACCTTTATTGTCATCTAACTCACAAACATCTTCGTAAAAGGTTGCATCAAGGGGTAAGGGGTTAAAACAATAAACAACCTCAAATGGAGACATGCAACAAGACTATGAATCGCACGATTATAGGAAAATTCAACTTGAGCTAATTGATCTTCCCAAGATGTGAGTTTACCTTTAACCATGGCCCAAAGCATAGAACCTAGAGTCCTACTCACAATGTCATGACCAGAACAAAGACCCGATGTAGACACTTTAACCTAGAAACATAAGGGCTCCAAGTTGACCAATGACATGAAATGAAAGCTAAAGATCAACATAAATAAAGCAATAAGACTAAATTATAAAATAGTGAAAGTCCGAATAGTAAAACATTTAAAACCATGTAACTGAAACACTGGATCCGAAATTGGATATACAAACCACGCTTGATAAGACTCTAACTTAATGACAAGCCGATGGGACAACACCCCAACTAGCTCACTACAAGTATGAAACTGAAAATGACAAAACTTAACCAATCAGAGGTCCTCGAAGGATGAGGACTCATCAACAAGTTATCCGGGCCGAACTTGAAACCGACTAGCGACGCGATGAAGCTCGAATAGCCTAAGTCAGACTATGACATGATACAACATAGAGTATGCCGTACATGAATGTACCAGTACGAAAGGCAAGTAAATTGGCTAAGTAAGTAAAACCTAAATCATGCATATTCTAAATCATAACATCATAAGATTCGAGAGTAAAGGTTGCATGCCGATATCTCAAAACATGAGTAGACATAATTGAATCAAGTACATATGGCTTGCCATATCCGAAATCATAAGTAAAGTCATGAACCGATCCTTGGATCAAACCTACTAAAACATGATATAACAACTTAAAGTACATACTAAATTATGAGGAACAATCATTTTAACTGACAACCACCATATATGAGCTCATGATGATCACATATTTGGCCCAGTGGAGGAGAGTTGTCTCATGCCTTGTCAGGGGTGAAGGATTAAGTAAGGTGATATCACCAGAGCTCCTTGGGCTGGAGGAAATTCTCTAAGAGGCCCTAAAGTATACCTAAGTTGGCGCGTAGTTCATGAGAGACTAGGAACCTTGGAATCCTAAACCTACTTGCATCTATTAATTACTCCCATAACATGTATAATGATCATATATTCATAGATCATAACATAACTTGAATCATAACACATGGGAGTCTTGAGTCCAACACATGAGATAACTGAGTTTATAAGTCTTGGCTAAATCATGAAACATGCTTAACTTGGAGTGAGCTTGCCCAAATCTTAACATCATGCTTGCATGAGATAGGCATCATAATTAAATCACAAATATATTCATGATTAATTTGAAAACATTCATATATACTAGAAATCTCATCATACTTGGAAGCTTAAATCTTAAACTCAACTTTTCATGAATCTTGCATAATTGGGAATCATATTCTTAAAACTTTAAATCATGAATTGTAATCAAAATAGGTATAAAACTGTCCTATGAATCTTAAAACATCATTTAAAACATGAAGGCAATCGATCTTATGAATTAAACATAGAGAAATTTCATAGAATTAGGTTTAGACCTACGTAATCATTCACTTGAATTCATTATTTTGAGGTGGTATTGACTTGAGAGTGAAGGAAATCCTCATTCATGACCCTAAATACCTAGGTAATTTGATTCTACAATTTCTTTTCTTGAAAGCCCAAGAGATTTTGGGAGCTGGTAGAATTCTCAAGCTTTATCTTCAAATGAACCTTTTAATCTCACATGCATAGGAGAGAATGACTTAGGATAGGCTAAGAACTCTTAGAATACTTTTAACAAAGCATAAAATGACGTAGATAAAGGATTAGGAGTTTTGGAATTACATAAATTCCTTACTAAATTTGTAATAAATAGAGATTACTAGTCCCCACGAGGGACTTCACGAAATGCGGAGGTAAGGGATGACTTGTGGTCCCCACTGTGAAGTCTACTAGAATCTAAACCTCCAAATCCACCCTCCTAATCATGACCCACCCCACGAAATGTGAGTGACACCATGACTCGTGGCATCCCTTCGTGGTCACCCTTACCACGACTACCACTCTACTACGTGTCACCCACGACTCTGTTGGGTGACCTAATGAGTCACCTGATGAGTCCTTCAAGGGCTTATGCATATTTCTACCTGCTTTCTCAAGCCAACCCTTGGTTCTGATCTTAGCGACTTTGGGGGTACCGAAATATCTCCCCTTGGGAACATTCATCCTCAAATGTGCATAAACATGCTGCACAACCTGGGAAAGGAACCACCATGCCAAATACCAATATCTAAAGCCGAAAATTGACGGCGACTAATTTCAATCAAATATATGATTGAATCAATTCATGAATCACCCATACATGAACTTACATAAAGGAAATTGGGAAACATGAATTGACATGAAACCGAAAAGAGTACTAAGGCAAAAAGTAGTACTGAAATGAACTCACTAAGGGAAATGATGTGGTGATTAGGGCCATCATACTCTTCATTTCCCACTTAGCTCCCTCATAAGCCGATTTTCCACGCACCTTCACGAAGATAATCTTTTTCCCCAACTTTCAAACATGACAATTAAGGATTTCAACCGAGACCTCTTCATAACTAAAGTTATCATTCACACCAACGTTTCCACCGCATAACCAAAGTCCAGTCACCAAAGCACTTCTTTAAGAGCGACACATGGAAACTGGATGTACCGAAGGCACCGAGGGAACTCCAACTCATAGGCGATCTTGCCAACACGCTCACAATCTTGTACTGGCCAACATATCTGTGACTAAGCTTCCCTTATTTCCCTAACCTCATCAAATTTCCTTCATGGGAGATACTAAAAACACCCAATCGTCAACTTCAAATTCAAGTTCTCCTCCTCCATCCGCATAGGACTTTGATACTCTAAGCTATTTTTAGCCTCTCCTTGTAAGTTGAACTTTCATAGCTCCATGAACTTAATCTAGTAGTATCAATGTAGTCACCTACTTCAACCAACTACAAGAGGCCCACATCTCCGCCTCATAAAGAGCCTCAAACAAAGCCATTTGAATACTGGAGTGGTAATTTGTGTTTTAAGCAAACTTAATAAGAGGTAAATGATCATCCCAACTACCTTTGAAATAAATTACACATGCTCTCACAACATATCCTCAAGAATCTTAATGGTTCGCTTAGCCTCGACCATCCGTTCACGTGAAAAGCTATGCAAAGATTAGTCTCGAGCACCAAGTCCCTTCTTAAATAACTTCCAAAATTATGAAGTCAAATGAGAAACTCTATCTAATATGATGGACAAGTGAACACCATGCAACTGGAACTAACTCCGAATATACAATTTAGCTGAATATCCACCGCCGAAGCCTATTTGTAATGCCCCAAGAAACCCTAAGATAAGACTCCGAGTTGAAACAGTGAAAATAGAATTTTATGCACCAAGTCATCATAGAACGAGTTGTCCCGCGGACCTTATGTGGCAGGCCAAGCAAGTCGTGAACTTAATTGCGGGGAAAAAAGATCTAGACTTGATTGAAAATTTTGAAAAAGATGGGGTGACCATGGTGACAACGTCGTGGTCAACACCATGAGTCGATATGAATTCTGTGGTTAATAACAAATTTAAGGCCAAGAAAATTTAATTAGTGAACTTAACAACTTGTTACCACGAGTCGTGGTCCATGCAATGACTCGTTAAGTGACCAATGGTCCAGATTGCTTTGAGGAGTTAAGATTTAGGCAGTAATGGGTAATGGGTAGTGTCACACGCTGGCCTAGGGTTCACCATGAGTCGTGGTGACCAACAGAGGGAACTTGGAAGTGCACTTGATAGTTGAGACCACGAGTCATGGTCACTGGCACGCATCCGTGAAGTCCCCTCGTGGGCGACCGGCGCCCGCTTCGGTGAGTTTATTAAGGGTCTTTCCGTAATTTCATAATTTTCATACGCTAAACTACACGTTTTGAGTTATTTTGGTGGAATTTAGAGGGCTAAACACTAGCTCTAATTACTCACCTTAGATTTTAGAAAAATTAGTGTAAGTTTCCTCTCAAAAGTCTCAAACAAGACAGGGATTCTCATATTTTGCAAAGATTCAAGCTTTCTTCTACAAGGAATTTGTAGCTAGGTATAGGGGAATTCAACAAGGGAATAGTTCTTCCTTGTTTCAAAATTCTTCCTATTTTGTTTATCGCTCTAGACCTAAAACAATCGTATGTTAAGAAATTTTTGTTAGACTTCGCTTAATTCATGTGAATATTATTTTATAATAATTATAAGCTATTTCCTCAATTTGTGACTGTATTGGTTCTTTCCTGTAAAGTAAAATCTAGCCCTAACTCTGACCGCAGAAACTAGAATCTTGCATTAGTGCTTAAATATCAAAATTTTGCTTGAATATATCAATGTTGGGAACTTCCATGTTGTTATTTGTATTGAAACTTAGTCACTATTATCAGCTCTCAATTTCAACAAAATGTTACAATATCCAAGTGTTAGCCGAAATGCCGCTGATTAGCTTGACTGGCGTAAATTCCTAAGGTGATAGTAATGTTCATGTTTATCGAAATAGTATCCGTATCGCTTAGTGGTTCTCTAGGTAGTCATGACACTTTAAGATAAGAAGCCTCGACCACTTTAGACCCTAGCCGTAATTATGCGCTCGTTTTAGACGGTCACATGCTTTCAGATAAGAAACTCACTAGTCTTAGAACCCGCATGCATCTAATCCATTAGACTCTAAGGGTTCTTCCAGATAGGGAATTTTGACTAGTCTTCAGTCTCAATTTTGAGCTATCAACTTAGTACTGGTCAAGAAATATCTAGTGAGCAGACTTTCGCAATCGAAGTGTCGTGTGATCCGAAGGACCCAAAGTTCCCAAAACTACATTGCCACCGCATATTTATAGCTTCTTTGATTAGCCTCATGGCCCAGATTTGTGATTACCTAGTTCATGCCTTTATACACTAGCAAGGTATATTGGGTCCTACCGATGGGGTGTATACATTAGACACCATGTCTAGCTCATGTGGTTATGTGTCGATTATAGACTCTCCCACTAGTCAACTCAGATTAGCCTCGCATTAGTCACTTAGTTTTAGTTGTTCAAGGCAAAGATAGTTAGTTTAGACTCGTAAATCTATGATTTAGGCATGTCTTTGACCATGAGACAAGCATCTTGACCATCTAAGTTTATCTCAAGTATTTCCCAAGATATCGGGCCAATATTGCATACATGATAAATCAGTTTATTTATTCCATTGTGTAATATTTTATTCCTATTTATTTCAAAGTACCGACGTATACCTTTTATGTCAGAGAAGCATGATGTAACCCACAGATCTGGCCACAAATCTCGTAGCGTATCATTTTCATAAGATCCCACTGTACCCATTGGTGAGTCCTCATCTCGGCGTAATCATTTCATTCAATTATATTTTTCCTCTATTTAGAATTGGAGTTAGTCAATTCTATCCCAACAACTCATCATTGTAGTGGTTTTGCACACTGTACTTGGTTTTTTTCACTTGTAATTTTGTTAAGATGTTTTAAACGCCATGGTTCATCAATATTTACATTAATGTTTTTATATCATTATTTATTTGCGCTTCATATTTATATGCTTACCATAATGCCAAGTATATAATAGACCAGGGGTTGGCCAGTTACTTGTAATTCATATACCGTGTCCCTTCTAGGGTGTATACTAGGGCATGTTAAACTTGGTATCATATCACTTGGTTTAGAGTATCCTCGATATTTGCAAGCCGCATTAAGTCAGAGTCCTTTTCATGGGTGTGAAGCGCTCCACACTTATGAGGGGAGGCTAAGAGATTTATTAGAAAACCTTTGTTGACACTTTATCATGCCAAAGTCCAATTCCAATAATCATTCTCCTAACTTGTGCTCTATTTCATTTCGAATTATACTTCGGTTACGTGGGCAGAAGAAAGGCCAGAATCTATCATCGACTGCCCACCACTTCCATCAGCCCCTAAGGACGACTAAGTGTCTACCGCAGGAGTTCAGTATGATTATCTAGCCGTCTACCTGTGAGCTACAAACTAGGTGAACTAGCAGAGATTCCCGATAAACTATAATAGGTATGCAACACTTGCTCGAGTGCGGGATTTCACTGATGAACCCCTCCATATTTTCATGGGTCTAAGGTGGGAGAGGACCCACATGAGTTTTTGGACGATGATTTCAGAAGATCAAATTCCGATCATGGGTGCCGTCGCAGCGTGCCGACTTGGCCGCCACTCAGCTAAATGGGGTAGCCCAGACTGCATTTATCAATGGAAGGACGGGAGGCCAGCCGAGCTGTCTAAGGGAATGTGAGGAGTTCACTACAACCTTCCTAGGCAGATTCTTCCCTGGAGCTTAGGGAGGCTAAAATGGCGGAGTTCATGAATCTCAAATAAGGAAACATGATAGTAGAAGAATATGCTCGAGTTCAAAATTGTGTTTTCTAATTATGATCCTAGATGGTAACAGGAAAGGGCTCGCGTATGGTCAAGCTGGTAGAATGGAGTTTCGAACTGGGTCCTTAAGGAGTGTAGAAAAGCTGCTTATCAAGGAGCACGATCTCTCCAACCTCATCATTCACACCCAATGAGAGAGAAAAAATAGGCGAGAACCGACAAGTCAATATGGACATCAAAGATTTGGCAAAAGAGTAGCCACCCACGCAAAGAGCATCAACAAAGACAGGGATCTAGCACCCAGCTCATCCAATGCCCCTACTTTTTGATCCTACAAGAATCGTATGAGCATCTAGCTCCCGCCTCCCAAAGCTTCAAGACAAGCAATCGCTACCCAGCCTTCCCTATGCGTGGCAAGAACCACCTGTGAGAGTGTCTTCAAGGTCGAGAGGGCTGTATTGGTTGTGACTTCTTGATCATCTATAATGTTTGTCAACAGGATGGGAAGGTCACAATCTACCACTTTACAAGAATTTAGCAAAGCCGAATTAAATTTCACAGACAACACTGTGCACAGATGGCGCCAACTTAAAAATTGTTTTTATGTATCACTTCGTCTGGATCGAGAGCCACCGGGACAAGGGTCACGGTGTATGTTGCACCTTTTCCATCAGACGGTATGCCTCACATTATCCAGGAGCCACACTTTCATTTGTGACTTTCATGTAGCAACTCGCTCGATATCAATCCCAGGCCTTCGCAATACCTTTGCCTTCACCGCTTGGTGAGTCAAGAGCCAAATGGGTGTGCGGAACCGCCGCTTTCAATCCTTGACAAGTCATTCCGCATGACCTGTAGAGTTAGACATGGTTGATTTCGAATTTCATTCTTGGCTTGGATTGCCATGCCCAGCTATGCCTTAGTCAGTTCGCAAAACTAGGGTCGTCAAGTTTTAGCGCCTAATGATCCAGCTCTCTGAGTTTGATTGCGTAGTTCAACGCCTAAGGGTAGGTTTATTTCCTATCTTAAGGCTAAAGTTATTTCAAATATGTGATTATTTACTCAGTCTCTGCCCAAGATTCCATGATTGGAGACCCCAACTATCCAAACACAATTCCAATTGTAAGCTAGCCTCTGATGTGTTTCCTAAGATCTTCCTAGAGTCCCTCCTAATCAGGAAATAGACTTCGGCATACACCTTATTTAAAATACTCAGCCCATCTTCATTGCTCCTTATAGAATTGCTCCAAATTGAGCTAAGGAGCTTGAAAAGAGCAATAAAAGACCTTTCTCGGATAAGGGTTTTATCAAAACCCAGCATACCCCTCTAGTGCTCATATATTATTCGTATAAGAAATACTTACCGAATGCATCGACACATTAATTGAAACAAATGTCACAAAGGAAGAATAGGACCTCTTCCTGTGATTGATGACTTGTTCGATCGACTTTAGGGGGCGCTGCTTCTCCAAAATTGATATCGTGTTCTGGCATCATCGTCAAGGGTCAAAGAGTGTGACATACCCTAAACAACTTTCAGACTCGTATGGTCACTATGAGTTCGTGATTATTTCCTTGACTCACAAATGCCCTCAGCCATGACCTTGGCGAACAAGTAGGGCTCCTGGGCAGTATCCAATATGTTCGCCATTGTTTTATCGACGACGTTATGGTATACTCAAAATGAGGAAGAAGTATGCTAATCACCTGAGGATAGTGCTTCGACACTCGAGACCACCAGCTTGTTTGCAAAGTTCAAAGAATGTGAATTTTGCTGAAGTCCGTGACTTTCTAATATTTGATCTTGGGTGAGGGTATTCAAAGTTGACTCAAAAGATAGCACAGGAAAGATCGGCTCAAAACCTACCTCCCAATCAAGCATTGTATGGTAGGAGGTGTACATCTCCTATCGGGTGGTTTGAGGTTGCTAAAGCTACTTAATCGGCTGCACTTGGTTCATGAAGCTATACGTAGTATAGTTTCATCAGAGAATGATTGAAACAGGTCAAAATGGCTGTAAATCTTTTACATGTGTGAGAAGAGAATTAGAGTTTGTAGTGGACGATTGGATTTATTTGAAAATTTCACCCATGAAAGCTTGATGAGACTTGGGGAAGAAAGGGAAGCTCAATCCTAGATATGTGGGACCCTACAAAATCTTGAAATGAATTGTCAAGGTAGTTTATGAGCTAGAATTACCTTCGTAGTTGGCATTTGTGTACCCAATATTCCATGTTTCACTATTGAAGAAGTGCATCTGATCCAACTTCGCCTTATTATCGACAAAGGTGGGAGTGAAAGATAGTCACTCATACGAAGAGGTCTCACTGCATCCTTGACCATCGTGTTTGTAGGCCGAGGAACAAGGAGGTAGCTTTGGCCAAAGTCTTATGGGAGTAATCAGCAGTTGAGGGAGCTACATGGGAGGTCAAAGGTATATGATGGCTAGATACCCACATTTATTCTCTTCCACTCGCCTTCCGCTTAAGGTATCTATTTCTCCTAAAATCCTTTTCGCTCTGGGTTTCAGCTTTTCTTTCATGTAAATGAATATGTGCATGATTTGTGAATCTCGCTCGTACTTGTGGTTCAGCTCGGGAGGTAGCCACTGCTAGCTTTCGGGCCATGACTGCATTTGAGCATAATGGCTCTACTACTTCTCCGTGTTTTCCAACATTCGGGAGGATGAATATTCCCGAGGAGATATTGTAATGCCTCAAAACCCTAAGATCAGGACTCCTGTGTGGAGTTTAAACGGAGAAAACAAAATTTTCGTACTAGGTCGCGAATGAGTCATCCCGTGATCCGTGGGATGTGCCACGAGTCGTGAAGTGACTCATGGGGAAGGTGTCCAACTTGATAGAAAATTTTGGAAAATGTGGTGACTACTAGTGTGACCACGGTCTTGGATGTGACCCGTGGTCAAGAACAAATTAAAGGCCGTGAAAATTTAGGCAAAGCAATCTCAAGGACTAGTCACTACGAGTTGTGGTCCATTCCATGACCCGTTAGTGTGACTCCGTAGTCTAGATAGTTTAAGCAAAGCTAAGATTAAAAAGGCTGGTAAATCTGTGGGTCACCACGAGTCATTGGGTTCACTATGGTCGTGGTGTCCTCGTGAGATTCAACACCAGAGGGAACTTCACAAAGGCACTTAAAGGTTGTGACCATGAGTCGCGGGTCACTAGGCATGATCCGTGAAGTCCCTTATGTGATCGGGGTAGTCGCTTTCCTGCGAGTTTATTAAGAGTATTATACTTCTAATCTCAGACTCTAAATACGCCGTTGAGTTATTTTAAGGAAATTTAGAGGGGCTAAACTGTTCTCTCATTCCCACTAAATATTCAAAAAATTAGCGCAAGTTTCTCTCAAGAACTCTCAAGACTAGGCTTCTCATATTTTTAGTGATTCAGTTTCTCTTCAAGGAATTGCAGAGCTAGGTAAGGGAATTCAACAAGGGAATAGTTCTTCTCTTGTGTCCTTCAAAATTCTTTCTATTTTCATAGTTCTAGCCCTGAAACAATCGTATGTTAAGAAATTTTTGTATGACTTTGTTTAATTCACGGAATATTATTTTTATGATAATTGTAGCCATTTTCGCCAGGACTGAGATAGTGTTTTCTGTCCCCGTAAAGTACCCTAGCCCTAGCTCTTGACCGCAAAAAACTGTGAATCTTGCATTAGTGCTTAAATATAAAAATTTTGCTTGAATTTATCAAAGTTGGGAATTTCCATGTTGTTAGTTGTATTTAAATCGCCTCATACTATTGTTAGTTGAACATCAAAAATGTTAGAATATCCAAAGGTTAGTTAGAAATGTCACCGACGCCTGATTACGTAAATTCTCAAGTGATAAAAGTAGTGCCTCCCATTTATCAAATAGTCCCAGACGCTTTGGTGGTTCTCTAGGCACCCTGACACTTTTAGATAAGAAGCTCTTACTAGCCTTAGGACCCCATCTAAAATTATTATTTGTTCTTAGAATGTTTGACGCCTGCATAAGCAATTGACTAGTCTTAGAACCCACATAATCCGGTCCGCAAGACTCTCAAGCAGCTTCCATAGGTATGTCCCAGACTAGTATTGGACCCTAATTTTGAGCTATCGCCTAATAGTCACTAAAAGATTTAGTGTGAGTAGGACTTAGCACCGAGTGGGTCAGTTCCACGCACTCCAGCAAGTTCCTTCTAGGAACTACGTTGCCCCAAAAGAGGTTGGCTAATTTTATTGGCCTCACGGCCCAGACGGTGATCACCAGCCTTATGCCTTTATACCGGAAAGGTATATAGGGTCCTACCTATAGGGTGTATAGATCAACATCACGCTCAGCTCACGTGCTATATGTCACAGAACCCTCTCACTAGTCGCCGCCGCCCGATTAGTCAGCTTAGTTTTAGTTGTTCGGCTTCCACACAATTAGTTCAGACTTAGAAAACTCGTAATGAAGGGCAATGTCTTTTGACCATCACACAAGGTCATCTTGGCCATCTCAATCTATCTCGGCTATTTTAGTTCATTATATCACTGGTCATCAGATGTTATTAAATCTAGCTATTTATTGCATTTTTATATTTTTCTCCACTTACCCGCTCATTCAAAATGCCTTACATACCTTTTGTGATATATTGTTTTATGATACAAACAGAGGGATCTCGCCACAACTCAAGTAGTAGATCATTCTCTTAAGATCCCGCTGCACCAAAGGAGTCCTCATCCTTCGAGGACGGTTCATTCCATTCAACTATATATTTTTCCTTATTTAGACTTGAATTAGTCAGCTTGTCCCAACTCTTTAGTTGTAGTGGTTTTTAGATACGTACTTGGTTTTTCAAATGTAATTTTGTTCGATGTTTTAAAACGTCATGATTCATATATATTTACATTAATGTTTTATATCATTTTTATTTTAAAAACTTCCGCTTATATATATATATATATATATATATATATATGCTACTCAATGCTAGTATGATAGACCAGTAGTTGATCAGGTTGTTTGTAACTCCAAGTACTGTATCCCATCCAGGATGTAGACTTGGGATGACATTTTAACCAGTAGAAAATGGGATGCTTTAGTCAACTGGCCCACAACCACCCAAATAGGGTCATACTATTGACGAGTATGAGGAAATCTTGTAATGAAGTACATAGCTGATCTCTTCCCACTTCCAAGTGAAGATGCTGATGTCTTCTAGCACACCTCCTTCTCTTTGATGCTCCATTTTCACTTGTTGACAATTCTGGCACTTAGCTTTACAAACTACGATATGTCCTTTTTCATGCCATTCCACCAATAAACTTCGTAGGTCATGATACATCTTGGTGGCACCTGATGTGAATACAAACGATGCCGAGCTCATGCAACATCTTCGCTCTCTAAAATCATCAAGGTCAAGAACACACAAATGATCCTTATATCGACGTACAACATATCTTCCTTGGGCGACACTCTCTACCTTCCGATCTTTCCTTCAACTTTAAAAGAATAGGATCCTCATCTTGCCTAGCTCTGACCTCGCCTCATCAAAGTGGATCTGTTCATTCCAACAATGGCCACCACTATGCGTCGAGTCAACATGACGAACTCCTAATCGTGTAAGTCGGGGTGCACATCCTTCCCACACTTCTTTCCTTTCATCTTCCACATGAGAAACACCTACATGGATAACCTTACTAAGAGCCCGCCACTACTTGGCTTCCTTGATGATAAAGGACATACATGTCATAACTTTATGAAGCTCGAACACCTCCTTTGTCGCAAATTCAGTCCTTTCCCGGTAAACATATCAAGATTCTTGTGTCCGTGAACACATCAAAATGCACTCCATACAAATAGTGCCTAGTGCAAACACCACTACGCCAATTCTAGGTTGTGCGCTGCAATTCTTCTCATGAGTCTTAAGCTTAAAGGCGTACACAATGACTTGCCTTGCCGCATCAATACACAACCAAATCCAACACTAGAGGCATCACAATACAATAAATCCATTTGTACTGTAGGGTCAATATCGTGGGCTAAAGCGAGCTTCGCCTTAACTCTTGAAAATCCTTCGCTGTGCCTTCAACCACAAAAATTTGACTTCTTCGGGTCAACTTAATCAATGGTGCTGCACGGATGAAAATCCTCCACAAACCTTCTTTGTAAGAGATGCTAAACCCGAGAAACTCCTTTATATCCGCAGTTAACTAGTCTAGCCACCTTTACATCTTCTATCTTTTTAGAGTCCACCTATACACCCTCTCTTGACACCACATGGCACACAAAGCAAACAGTTCACCAAACTGCCAGACTCGAACATAGGTCTTAATCGGGACAAGGGACAAGGAATCCCAAGAGGCTTCAAGTCAATCCATAGCATGAACATAACATTTAATCATTCAAATACTAAAAGATTATCATATTTAACATAGAAGAAGTTCAACATAACATAACATTCAATACATACATAAGTCTTAAAGTCAGAATACAAACTATGTCCGTAAAGCTCTACGAATGAGTTAATGGGACCAGACCCCAACCAACTCACTATAATTTGAAAACCGAAAATAAATATAACTGATAAGAAAGGCCCGAGATGAGGATCACCACCCCAGCTGAGAAAGCACCGGAATTTGACTACGCAGATCTGGACCCTGATGAGCCTTTGGATATGACACTGTATATAACATAGAGTATGCGGCCGCACGTGGAATGTATCCAGTGCAAGGTAAGTAAAACCGCTAAGTAAGTAAAATCATAATCATACATATAATAAACATAATCAAGATAAGGATTCTAATAGGGTTTATGGGTTATTTTCTCAAATCATGTTATGAACATAATCAACATCTATATCAATCAATGACCAAAGCTGAAAACTGGAGCACAATAAGTAAAAAACATTGGGTCAAACCTGTTGCAAACATAATATCAAGGACTGATGTACATGCATACTAAAATCATGAGGAACAATGGGGAGACTTATCATATAATCGACATACTACGATATAGCTTACGTGGTACCGACTATCACACTCAAGTGGGAAGAGTCAAGTTTCATAGCTACCATGATATCGATATCGTTTCTAAGGCCCCCTTGGGGCGCTGGAAGCTCAAAAGGGAGTCCCAACTAATCTGACTATGCCCACATTGGCCATATTCTTAGGCATAGGTTGACTGACCCTATTCTACTTCTGGCATAGACACTACTCCCAAAATATGCATATGTTGTGCATCATTTTTCAACGAAGTGGAACCATTGTTCAGAGAGTGGAAACTAACTCATAACATACATAAATCTGAAATCATAACATGAGGAGCTCCACTCAAACCATACCACAAGCTAAAATAGTGGAAGTCTAGACTCCAAAACTATGTGGTAGAATTAATTCATGAAATCATAAAACATACTTGATCGTATGGGCTTGCCCAATATTTAAAACTAATTAAAATCAACTTGATTCACTTTTTGAAAACATGAACATGGACATGGGTATTCAAAATCATAATTTCAACATACAATAATAATATATTAAAAAAATCATAAATATAAAAAAAACTCATTAAATATTTAAAAAAACAAAAAAAACATGTAATTTAATTAAAATTAATAATTTAAAAATTAATTTTAATTAAATTACATGTTTTTTTTGTTTTTTTAATAATTTAATTATACCCATGATTGATACTTAGGAAATTCACAAGTTGAGTTAAAACCCCATGGAAGCATCAATTAGAACATCATGAATTGAGAGGGAATTGGGCATGAGTGTGTACTATTGCACCCAATCATAGCCTTACATACCTGGAAGAGATTTGGACGTCCACTCTCTTGATTGCCCAAATAGAATTGAGAAGAACTTTGAACTAGGCTTTATCACCACTCAAATATCTAAGCTTGCATGCATAAATTAGGATAGGTTTAGAATTTATCCTTCTAAACACTCTATTCGAGCTTAAAATGACGTAGTTTAGAAACTTAGAACTAGAAATTATGAAAGCCCTTATTAAACTAGCAGAAAAACACACCGCCAAATTTCAAGGAATGATGACTGTGTTTGACCATGACTCATTGCCCGCTCATTGTCACCTTCACTGAATCCATCTTAATCAAGTCACTCATGAGGGACAATTACGACTCATATTGTACCCTATGACTCATGGTGACATCCGTTAGGGACAAAGGCCAAAACATCAAACCTTAACTAACCATCACCACAATCCACTCGATGAATTGTGATGTTGACCATGACTCGTGGTGACTAGTCATAGGTACACTGTCCAAATATTTCATCCTTCACTCAACCCTAACCACGGACTCACACGACTTGTGGTGTTGACCACGAAGCCAGGTCACACCCGTGGTCACCTAAACTTGAAATTTTCAACAAAGTCCTTAGCCTTTCCCCACGAGTCACTAACGACTCGTAGGGTACCCGAATGGGTCACTAGACGACTCGCATCATGACTTGGTGTAGAAAAATCCTATTTTCTTCAAGGTTTCAACTCCTAGGTATGATCTTAGGTTTTCTAGGTATTACTTCATCTTGGGAACATTTCGCCCGAATGTTGAAAAAATCATACCGAAAATACGGAGATGCAATTATCGTACTCAAATACCGAACATACATGTTGAAAATCGATGAGTGATTGGACTACTAACTACACACGGAATCAATTCCTGAACTACACATACATCCATTTACATGAAATAAACTGGGGTACATGAGCTAAATATGAAATTGAATAGAGTACTAAGGAGAAAACCTGACATCAAGCTGAAACTGAGCTTAAGGGAATAGATGCGTATTTAGTTGTCATATCTGCTTCATCTTCCCATGCAGCTCCTCAACATGGTGATTTCCATAATCAAGCTACTTCTTGTTTCTTAGCTTACGAACCATACGATCCAGTATCTCCACCGTAACCTCTTCATAACTAAGGCTACCATACCGACACCGTCTCATTGATCACCGAGCTTGATCACCCAAACACTTCTTTAAGAGCGATATATAGAAAACTCGGATGAACCGAAGCAAATTTGGAGGGTAATCGCAATCATATGCTACCTTACCAACTCTGCTTCACAATTTGATACTTTAATTAATATAATGGGGACTGAGCTTTTCTTCCCAAATCTTATCACTCCTTTCATGGGGGATACCTTCAAAATCTCTCAATCATCAACTTCAAACTCAAGATCCCTCCTCCTCACATCTCGCATAGGACTTTGGTGACTCTAAGCCATTTTCAACTTGTCCCTATAAGCTGAACTCTTTTCATAGCCTAATGGACTTAATCTGGACCTATCACCGCAGCTTCAACGACTTCAAATCAACCAACAGGCGATCTACAGTCTCCACCCATAGAGTGCCTCAAACGTGAGCCATCTCAATGTCGGAATGGTAGCCGTTGTTATATGAAAATTAATCGAGGAAAATGATCATCCTAATAACTACATTTAAAATCAATCACATACACTCTCTCAACATTTCTCAAAAGTATGTATAGTCCACTCCGCCACCATCTTTTGCCGGTGAAATGTTGTGCTAAGCTTGACCCGAGTATCAGGTCCGTTTTGAAACAATCTCCAAAAAACTAGAGCCAAACTAAGTACCTCTATCTTGATGATGGAAAAGGGCACCCCATGCAACCAAAATAGCTCCCGAATGTATAATTTAGCATAACTCCATCAACCGCATTTTTGACCAATAAGAAATGAGCTTCTTTTAGTCAACTTGTCCACAACCACCCAAATAGGGTCATACTGTTAATGAGTGCGAGGCAACCCCGTGATGAATTTCATATTGATCTCCTCCAATTTTCATGTAGGAATACCATGTCTTGAAGCACACCTCCCATCCTCTGATGCCCACTTTCGCACTGCTGGACAATTCAAACACTTAGCCACAAAAATCTCGTGAATGTTCGGGTTTTCATACCATTCCACCTATAGACTTCAGAGGTCATGATACATCTTGGTGGAACTCGATGTATAGAGTTTCTGGAGCCATGGGCCTCATGCAACATCCGATCTCTCAAATCATCAACATCCAACACAAACAACCCTTATATTGGAGCAATACCATCTCCCTCTTTGGAGAAGACCTTTACCTCTTATTCTAAACCGCTTCCTTTAACTTTACCAACAGGATCCGCTCTGTCTAGCTCTAACATCGGGCCACTAAGGGATGATTCACCCATTTCGAACAATTGCTCCACCATGGGTTTAGTCAACCAAACGAACTCCCAACCATGTGTGTGTTTCGATGCACATCCTTCACTAGCTCCTTCCTCCCTCATCAACATGGGACACACTCTCCCAAAAGCCTACTTAAGAGCATTCGCTATAATATTAGCTCACCAGATGGTAAAGGAGACTCATGTCATAATTCTTGAGTAGCTCTAACATCTTCTTGGATGTAGATTCAAATCCTTTTGGGTGAACACATATTGTAGGCTCTTGTGGTCCATAAACACATCTACATGGGACCCTGCATAAATAGTGTTCCTAAATCATCATGAACACAATACCGCCAATGCAAGATCATGAGCCTGGATAATTCTTTCATGAACTTTCGCGCATCCTAGAAGCATATGATATAACCTACAATGTTGCATCAATACACAATCAAGGCCAATCCGAAGCATCATAATATACTACAAATCCATCTACTCTCGGTAGGGTTAACATTGGCGCCGAGGTGAGCCGAGTATTCAACTCTTGGAAGCCTCAAGCCTCCTCGTCCATTGAAACTTCACTTCCTTTCTAGGTCAGCTTGATCAATGGTGCTAGCAATTGATGAAACCTCAACAAACTCCCATATGAACTTGTACTAAACCTAAGAAACTCTCGATATCCGAATGATTCACCTGGCCTAGGCCACCCATCATTGTTTCTATCTTCCATAGTCTACCCGTACACCCTACTTTACACCACATGATGCAAAAATGCCACTAAATTCAACCAAAACTCACATTTACTTAATTTAGCATACAACCTGACGATCCTTAAGAGTCTATAGCACCACCCTCAAACGAGCAAGATGCCCTCCTCGCTCGAGATTAGATAAGATGTAATCTATGAACACAATAACGAACATATCCAAGTATGGCCTGAACCTATCAAATTCATAAAAGCTAGGTAGAGAGTTAGTCCAAAAGACATAACTATCAACTCGTAATCACCATACCGGAGTCCCAAAGGTCATTTATGGAATATCGCCCAAAACACTGTTTATGGTATCGTGGATCCGAGGTCTATCTTTGAAAAGTACTTAGCACCCTAAAGCCGGTCAAACAAATCATCAATCCCGGGGAGAGGATACCGCCTTTGATGGCACCTTGTTCAATTCATGTATATTCAATGCATATACAAAGAGAACCATCTTTCATGTGGACAAAGAGAAGTGGTAACCCATGGGGATTTTCCGGCTCGATGAAACCCTTGTCTAAAAGGTCTTTCAATTGCTCCTTAAACTCCTCTTTGAACTTGACTAGGCTATCTTGTAAGGAGGAATAGATATAGGTTGCGTATTGGGAAAGAGGTCAATACCAAAATCTATTTCCTCTCAGAGGGATTCTAGAGATCATATGGAACACTACTTGGATACTCACATACTTCATCGAACTAATCGATAGTTTAGTTCTTGGACATAGCATCCTTAACCCTAACTAAATGGTACACGCAACCCCAGGAAATCATCTTTCCGGCCTTAATGTAGGAAATGAAATGGCCTATAGGCACACTTGAACTACCCTTCCACTCTAAGACTCGGTTCACCTAAAAATCCAAACTCTACCGCATGGATTCTACAATTTAATGAGTCATAGCATGAAAATAACCAATTCATGTCAAGGATAAAATCTGGGCCATGGTTAACTCTACAAAATTTGTTGAGGTAACTTTCAAGGACTGTGATGTGGCAATTTCTTATATACCCATCTAGCTATAACTGAATCACCAACTAGAGTAGAGACTAAGAAGGGTTCTTATAAGATTTCAGGATCGACTAAACTACAAGCAACATAGGGCATCACAGAAATACAAAATAGCCCCCGGATCTATTAATGCATATACACTAAGGTGGGAATACTTTGTAACATATCAAGAATCACATCTTGGGAGACCTTCTACTCTGACGGATGCTATGGCATAAAATCTGCAGCTTGGCGTTTTCACCACCCACGCTAGTGAAGCCCTGCGTTATATCTCGGGAGCTCAAAGATCTGACCCGGGAGTTGAAACGAGGAAAATGTAACATTGATGGATGCAAACATTGCACGAGTCATCTCACGACTGAGGGCAGCTCATGAGTCGTCAGTGACGATGGGGAAGGTATGAGTATTGAGAAGAAGTCCTGAGGGAGTTGAGACCAACGGCGCAGGCCACAACTCGTGCTAGGACCTACGAGTCGCCGGGTCAATTGTGGGGGAAGGAAAATGACGTTGGAAAATAAATAGGCGGGCAGACTTAACGGGAGTCCCTAATGAGTTGTTGTTAGCCTTAACGAAAATTAACAAATGCTGCTTGATAAAAGGAGGTTGAGGCGTGCTAATTCCAGTGGTGACCACGAGTCATGGTCGTCAACGTATTCGCTAGCTAACTCTTGCGAGCCAAGGAACGTGTGACGAGGCAAAGGTACTTCGATGTGCATGGTAACGTAATCTTTTGCCTAGTGATGAGTCATCGTGTCGCCCGTTAGGACCACCTCGACACACTTTGAAAATTCATAAGGGCCTTTTCGTAACTCATGTTCTAAAAAGCCTACTACGTAATTTAGGGCTCGTTTTAGTGGGGTTTAAGAGGGGAAAACCAATTCTAAGAATATTCCTTCTATGCATGCAAGCTTGATAGGTTGAACAGGTGATCTAGAGCAATTTTTCAAGGTTCAGCATACAAATCCTCTCTGGGCAACGCAGTTGGTAATCAATCCTTCCGTGCATGTAGAGTTATGGATGGGTGATTTCTTTCACCCATGCCCAATTTCCATCTAAATAGGAGAATTTCCTATGATCAAGTATGGGGTTTCTACCCAATGCACGAATTTCAATTTTTAATATGGGTGGCGGAATTAATTATGATTTTATTATGAAATTGTGAAGCATGGCAAATTTTTGTAATGATTTCAATTAAAATTATGTTTTGAGTCTTATGAATGTTGAAGCCCATTCATGATATGATCATGAAAAAGTGAGATTTGTGAAGTAAATGTGTTAATGATGAGATATGATGAGAAGCATGATTTGACGCTACCCATGTCTATAATTATGTTTATAAGAATTGAGCATTTATATGATAAAGCTGGGGCAATGCCCATATGTTAAGTTTAAATCATGATTTTCCCGAACTAAGCATACCACATTGTTTTGGAGCCAAGGGATCCCAAGTATGTTTTCAGCTTTTGTTATGTTTGAGTTAAAGCTCTCATATGCATGATTTCCGTCAGATGTGAGATGTATTTGATCATTGAGGGCCAATACCCAAATATACACCCATCGTAGACACGGACAAGAGCTCCAAGTGACCCCAAGTCGATCACGGTACGAGCATACATCTAATTCAATCAGCATTATGAGACTTAACATAAGGAACGTAATCATAACATAGCATAAGGGAAATGAGTACAAGACTTATATAACACATTAAGAATTACATATCTTCTAGCTCTCGATAAGCCTCTAAACATGAAAGGCGAATGGATGGACAACTCTCCAACTAATCCATCTTCCGTAAACTAAAAGGAATAATATATAGTATGAACATACAAACTGGGAATATGGGGACTCACCAAGAGCGCTCGGGATAAAATCAAACTATCTACCGGTGAGGATGAGCCTGGAGACTAGGTCTTGTATCGTAAAACTATAACATAGAAAAGTATGGGCCAAGACGCGAAATGTACAGAGTATGAAAGATAAGTAAAATGTACATTTAAAGCATATATGAAATTCATAAATAATCATAAGAGTAGGACATCATGCTCGTAGCGTAAATAATAATAACATATCATATGACCTGTGGTTTTCAAAACATCCATAACATAAACATAATCATAATCATAATAGAAGAGATTTACTTTTAAACATAACTTGAGCCAACATATATAATCATATGCATAAAAATGAGGAACAATGGGAGATTCTCTTAACCGACATACTCATATGAGCACACATGAAGCCCAACTTATAACCCTAGTCGAGGGTCTTCGCACCTTGCCAAGGGTAGTAACTATGAAGGGCTCACCACATGAAAAGGGCCATTTCGTCCTGACAAACATGAAAGGGGCCTCAAGATACCTATGATGGAACATAGTTCATGAGATCCGGCTAACCGAGCCCGAACCTACTCGTGTTCGATACTACTCCCAAAACATATATAGGCACATAATAATACATACATGAGTTCATGGCTAGTTAAATCATGATAATCATAAACATGCTTGAACATACGTGTCCAGCTATGACTTGAGGCCCGTGAGTCGCGACAAAACGTAATTAATGAGTTATAAAATTCATACATACTTCATAGATCATGCATATAAATGCAATCTATAAGATCATAATAGATAGCATGATAAATTCATAAATAAATTAATAATTCATGTTGACATTGAATAAAAACATCAATGGATGATAAATCGATTCCTCATGGAGCATGCATAATCAAGCTAAATTGTTTAGAATTGACAGTCACCAATATTATAATCAATTTAAATGTCAAAAGGTGATCAAAACAAGTAGATTATGTGATAAGATTTCAAAATCGCAATACCCATAATTAAATACCAAATTTTATACAAATAAAATACATAACCCCATGAGTTTTTAATTAACTTTAAGTAAATCATAGAGTAGTAACATGGGTGGGAAGGATTCACCTATTAATAGCCTTACATATCTGGAAACACTTGATTCTTATCTCCTTGAGTTCTGCTGGAATTTAGAGAAATTGGGGAAGTACACCTTGAATAACCTTCAGACTCCTCTCTATACTCTTGCACATGAATGAGGCGAACATGGATAATCCTTAAAAGACCATATTCAAACCTTAAAACAAATATAGTTTAGCCCTTAGGAATTTAGGAATTACAAAAACACCCTTACTAAAAACGAGAAATTTTTGGCTGCTGGGCCCCACAGGGATCTCAAGAGTCACGCCAAAGTACAAATCGTGGCCCGAACTGGTGATGTCTACTGCCCAAACAAGATCAGTGGGACCCTACCTAGGGACCCCACGTAGAATCGTGGTGGCTGACCACAACTCGTGGTCACCACCCATGGTCCCTAGCCCAAGTCCTCGGCCATGCATCCCACTCACGCCACGCGTGACCACGAGTCGTGAGAGCCGACCAGTCGGCCCGTGGTCACCTCGTGGCCTCCCCAAAAAACTACAAGCCCAATGTGACCATGAGTCACTTCATGACTCATGGTCCACCTAATGAGCCACCAGGAACCGTCCTGAGATCTGGTGCAAATTTCTAGTTTTTCTCGGTTTGACTCTGTTCTGATCTCGTCTCTGGGTATAAATAACATCTCCCTTAGGAACATTCCTCCTTGAATTTTAGAAACATGCATAAAACTCACAAACAAGCAATCATCATATGCAATTACTTATCATTTAAATTGAAACATTATGGAATGACTATGTTCAATTCATATGATATAGCTGAACTAATCTCATGCTTCACATACACACTCATACACATAAAAGAAACTTGAACACGTAACCGAACACGAAAACTAAATGGAATCATAAAGTCGTAATCGATGTTCCTCAGTTGGAACTGAAACGATAGATTAGATGTGGGTATTTAGCCATCATATCCGCTGCTTCCACATAGCATCCTCAACATGCTGATTTCTCCATAAAACCTTAACCGAGGCTACCTCTTTGTTTCCTTAGCTTTCACGACTTGAAAATCTAATATTTACCTGGGACATTTTATAACTTAGATATCTTTTACACCAACGCCACGTGGACTACTATTAGATCACCTGCAACAGTTTTTCAAAAGTGACACATGAAACAATGTGATGAACCGAAGATAACTCCGAGACAAGTCCAACTCATATGCCACCTTACCAATCTCTCACACTGCAAGGACCAACATAGCTGGGACCGAGTTTACCTTTCAAACTGTATGACTCTTCATGGGAGATACCTTAGAAATATCCAATCGCCCACCTCAAATTCCAAATCTCTCCTCTCACACGCATATGATTTCTGATTTACTCGGTCAAAGATTCAACCTGGCCCCTATCAATCGAAGCTTCACCATCACCTCATGAACCGAATCTGCCCTATCATAGCCGCTCACAAACCTCAAACCACTCGATGGGAGATCTACACCTCCACCCATAAAGAGCCTCGAACAAGGCCATATGGATACTAGAGTGATAATCATATTATAAGAAAACTCGATTAAGGGAAAATGATCATCCCAACTACCTTAAAATCCATAACATGCTCCTCAACATATCCTCAAGAGTGTAGATTGTTCGTTTCAGCCTTGGCCATCCGCTTGCGGATGAAATGCCGTGTTGAGCTTAACTGAGTCCCCACTCTTTCTCGAAAAGACCGCGTAACTAGGGTGGTAAACCGAGTACCCTATTCGAAATAATAGACAAGGGAACTCCATGAAGTCAAACCACCTCCTCAAATATAAACATGGCATAGCCACCGTTGAATCCGTGGTCTTGACCCCGGTAGAAAGTGTGCACCTTTGTTAACCCGTCTACCACTGTTCAAAATGGAATCATAAAGGTCGAAAGTACGAGAAACAGGCCTATAATGAAATACATGTTAATCTTTACACTTCAATGCGGGAATGCTAATACCCTGATGTATTTCTCCCGGCCTTTGATGCCTGGACCACTTGCCGATAGTCATGGACATTTGGCTATGAACTCTGAAATATTCTTCTTCACACCATTCTACAATAGATTTCTCCTCAAGTCCTCATATATCTTCGTATCCTCGTGGATAAAGTACCGGTACCGTACCTCATGCAATATCCAACTTCAATTTGTCAACGTCGAACACATAGCCGACCCCGGTATCATAGGACACCATCTCCCTTGGGAGAAAACCTCCATCTTTGGACTCGCACCGCTTCCTTCAACTTTCAAAATCAACTCATCTTTCTTAGATTTGACATCAACGACTAAGACGATTCTCGAACTCCATTCGCATAAATAACGTCACATCGGTCGAAATGAACAATCTAACCGCTAACTTTATACGGGGTGAAAATCTTTCACCAAATCCTTCTTCCCTTCTCCATGTGGGACATACTTTCCATAGAGAGCCATCGAGTGCATCCGCCACCATATTAGCCTTGCCCGAGGGTAAAGAACACTCTATCGTAGTCCTTAATAACCTGTAACCACCTCCTTCACAAGATTGAGATCTTCTATACGTGAAATCAACACATACCGCGTGCTCTGTGATCTGTGAACACATCCAACTGGACCCCATACAAACAATTCCTCCATATCTTCAATGCAAACACCACGGTGGCCACTGAGATCAAGGTCTGTAATTTTCTTGAACCTTTAATTGTCGAGAGGCATATTGCTATCACTTTCCACACCGCATCAAACACACATCCTGCATCGACTCTCAGCATCACAATATACAACAAAGCCATCAAGACTTCGTAAAGTCAATACCATCACTGCTGAGTTGGTTCTTTAATTCCTCGGAAATTTTTCACAAACTTCCCCACTAGAACTTTATCTTTTTTTGAGTCAACCTCGTCAAAGGGCTGCAATTACGAAACACCAAACAAATCTCCCAAGTAGTAGTCTTCTAGGCCCAAGAAACTCTAAATTTCAGCGATTCACAGTTCAGCCAATTCTTCACCGCTCGATTTTATGAGAATCCACCCTTATGCCTCACTGACACCACATGTCCTAGAAATTCCACCGAGCCCAACCAAAATTCACACTTGCTAAACTTCATAAACCGACGATCCTTGAGGGTCCGGGCTACACTCAAACGAATGCATGCTCCTCCTTTCTCCGGAGTATATATGATGTCATCACGAATACAATCGCTAACATGTCCAAATATGCCGTGAACACCCTATTCATTAGATTCATAAAAGTCATAGAGCATTGGTTAGCACAAATGACATAACTACAAACTCATAATGGCCATACCGGGTTCTAAAGCGTTGTCTTTGGAATATCACACTCCCGAACTCGAGATGGTGATGATCCGGGACCTAAGATCTATCTTCGAGAAGTACCCGGCACCCGGAGCCGTAAAATAAGTCACTTCCAAGAAGGGGTACTTGTTCTGCGTTGAACTTATTAAGATGCCGATAATCGCACACACATCCGTAGGGATCCATCCTTCTTTGAACGAAGAGAACCGTGAACCCTAATGAGACTTGCTTGCCTAACGAAACCTTATCCAACAAGCCCTTCAACTATTCCTTTTAACTCCTTTAGATCGGTTGGAGCCATCCCGTAAGGAGAGATAGATATAGCCGTGTGTCTAGGAAGAAGATCTATAACAATCAATCCCGGCCGGAGGGACACCTGCAAATCATCGTGAATACCTTAAAACTCACACACCACTAGAACTAATCAATAGTTGGGTCTCGGACTCTGGCTACATCCATAACCCTAACTAGGTACATGCAACCCTTAGAGATGATTTTCCGGCCGTAAGGTATGAAATAAACCGACCGATTTGTACAACTAATTACCATTCCATTCAAAACCGACTCTACCCAAAATCGAATTCAACCGCATAGTCCACACTAATCGTAGCATAACATGCAAACAAAAACTATACCAAGATGATATCAAAGTCCGTCATGACAACACTACTAGGTCCTCGAGGTAACGTTATGCAACACCGTAATGGGGAAAACCTCTGTCTATACCCGCCTATCTACAACCGATCTACCGATTGGAGTAGATACTGAGAAACAATTTCCGATGCACTCTCAGATCAACTCCAAAACTACTAGCAATGTAAGGGTCACAAAAGACAAAGAGTTCCTAGATCTAACAAAGCATAAGAATCAATATGGAAGACTTGCAACATACCCATGATCAGATTCGCGAAGCCTCCTGCTTCCTAGCGAGGCATTAGGCATAAAACCTAGTTTGGCGCCGACACCAACCAGCTAGTGGAGGCACTTCGATGAAGGTCAGGCCGCTGAGTGGTAGAACATGCTGCAAACCCGATCCTATGTCGTGGTTTACACACCAAACAAGCATCCGCACCAACTGTGCACATCTCTGGATGATTTTTTTCCGTATCTCGCACAAGTTGGGAAAGTGCACTCCACCTTCTTGATACCATGATCCTCAAGCTCGTAGCTCCTACAACTCGGGCCCTAACCTGATGGCGTGCCGGCCATGATGGGACTGGGCTGACAAGTGTTCACTTCCCCGACTGCTTGAGAAACCCCATAATCCTGGGCTTGCCCCGGCCCTTGGCCTCTCTCTACCTCCTATAGACCGACTCCATCTGCGTATGAAATACAATACGGGGAAAGTTAATGTCCCGATGAAGCATGGCGATCCGACAATTCTGTTCCAAATAATCCGTTTACCCATGCACAAAGGGCTCACCCGGGAGCCCGCTAATTGGCCACCAACTCCTGTGAGCATATTTATATAATCGGGTGAACTCCAATGCATATTCCTGCACCGACATGTTACCCTACTTTAGATTAACATACTCGGTCGCCATCTCCTCATCTCCCGAGGGAAGAACCGATCCAAGAATGTAGTGTGAACTCATCCTAACCTATTTGCCCGCACCTACGCCCTAACTCCTCCACACAACCCAGAGACACTTACTCCTTTTAGCCGGTAGGAGGTCAATTCAATGAATTCCCCATTGTTCACCCCCATGACCTAGGTGATTTTCAGAATATCCTCTATAAAATCGTGTGGATCCTAATCCACCTTGACCTCGTGATTTCCAGAGGGCTCATCCTCAACAAATCTCTCACCCAACCTACTCGCATTCCTATTCGAGGGAAATACACGCACCATCCGACTCGACCTCGTAGTCATGACTGCGCTGCATCCGACCGTCCTAAACTCAGCATGTAAGTGTGTGGTTTGGCACGTGCTCCTCATGAATCGGTGGAGATAGCCGATTCTCACCATCATGAGCACCCCCATAATCATTACCATTTCTGTTTCTCCTGGTTACTCGATGTGGAGGCATGATTTTGCAAACGCGAATAGCACAAATTAGAGGAGTAAAGGACGTTCATCGCACGACATAGATCATGAAAGAAGGGAACATTTCAAACATCTAGTAGCCTCTGTCATAAGTGTGTGCGTGGTTTGCTCCATGAAAAAGACTATACTTAACGCATCTTTAAGACTCTCTAGGACCCATAAACCTATGGCTCTGATACAAAGTTTATCACGACCCAAAAGTACAATTCCGTATCGTACACGGGACAAGGAGCCACGAGAGACTCCTAAGTCGGCCCATGGATTCAAGAATACATAAATCAATCACATGAGCGGAATACTTAACATAAGGAACGTAATCATAACATAGCATAAGGGAAAATCGCATAAGACTTACTCAATATGGCGAATACATCTTGTAGTCTCGATAAGCCTCTAATCATGGAGGGTGGATTGATGGGACGACTCCAAAAGTAATCCAACATCCAAAACCTAAAGGAATAACATACCAGAACATACAACCCGAAACATAAGGACTCACAAAGAGTTCTTCGAGAAAATTGTTCGGCTTTCTTCTAGATGACTACACAAGTGCACGTGTCGAACAAGTAGTAAGTGGCTCAAGTAAGCCAAGTATCGATCCCACAAGGATCGACTAAGGTGGAAAATCAATTGCGTCAATTTATCAGAATTCTAAAAATGCATATGGTAAAAGAAAGTTTTTATATTCCGTTATCTAATTTTATACTACAATTAAAATAAATATACTAAAGTGAGTCCTAACTATGAATGAGCATGTCGAGGCTAAACTAACATGTAGAGAAATTAAATATCGATATACATGGTTTATCTTTTCTCCCATAGTCTAATCCATGCCAATGGATTAAACTCGTATTTAACCCAACTTAAGAATCATGAACCTTCCGCCTACATTTCTGTGATAAGAAGAAATTCATGTTCTCGCCATACAAAACCGATTCCACACTTGACTAATACGAATTTCGTGTATATTTCTATCCCGAAGGTAAATCAATTCTCAATTTTCCCAAACAAAGAACAGATCATATCCTATTAATTCACAACTTTCAGCTTTGCCCTCTCAGAAACCAGATTTCTTGGATTTCTCTTACATTAACATTGGCCGACATTAATGCGTAAGAACAAGAACAAAATAGAACAACCATAGAAGAAAATATAGAAACAACCAAATAATCAACAATTACATTTTCAATACAATTGTTCTAACCCTCGCAAGAAAGGGAATTACCACTCATTTGTGATTAAACATCGTTAAATGAGTGTAAATCATGCAAACAATTGAAAGAAAGAAGAAAGGTATAGAGAAACCCTAAGAATTTTCGCCCTCTCAACCGCCTATAACCCAATGTTTGCTCCACCAAGTCGAATCTCTAAAAATAAACCTAAGTGTGCTATTTATATTAGTAGGAATTTTTCCCCGACACAGCTAACGTGTCACGGAGTGCAACGCGAGCATTGCCTCCATGACACGCCCCAAACGCGAGGCCTTCTCGGGAAAATGCCCAAATAATCGACCTTAGCAAGACTCGCGTTGCCGCATGTCACGCTGCACCTGGCAACACATGGCATGTCCCCCGCTGGGCGAGGTGGACCGCCGTGACACGGCTCGGGCGCGCCGATGCTGTGCGTCTTGCTTTGTCTGCGCGCATGCCCGACCGGCGTGGCAAGGCGCGGGTGCGGCACACGCACGCGTGGCACGTCGCCCGGCGCGCCACCCTTGCCATGGCCTTCCTTGCCGACTTTCGCTCCGTTCCGATTCCAATCCATTCCTTCACCAACTTCTGATTTAGTTCCTAAAATCATTAAAACCTACAAAACAAGGACTAATCATGTTGGTTAGCACATATAATCACATTTATATAAAATTACATGAAATGTATGTACAACTTAGACAGCACGACTAATTCAAGTTGTGCTTTCATCACGGCATGATATGATTTGGGCCCGTGATCACAACCCCATACTTAAAGCCTTGTTCGTCCTCTAACAACCTTTTACATTTCATGTAAATGAAGACTCACACACATAACTAATCTAGCACGATGATTCAAATTACTATTATGATGATTATTTAAGATACAGGCTAAAAATAAAGCATGTGCACTTTGATCAATGAAATGAATATAAACTGTTAAGACTTCTTAACCTCAAGAACTAATTCTCACTGGCAACTATAAATCAATCCACTAAGAGATCTCACATAAATATATCCTTCATTAAACCCGTGTCTTCACGGAAAGATAGTTACCTAACTTCACACGCAAAAACAATTTTATATCACAACATGTTGAAAAGCATGAAATGTAATTGGTACTCACTCACAAAGAATTCACATGCATCATGGAACACCCATAAGCTTGCCTCTTAGTGTTTTACTCTACCAATTTGTGGATGTACGAATGTGATCAAGTAGGACTTTTTAGGCTGTACTGTACTGTGTAGGTAGGTACTATTGTGATCGCAATAAAGTGACTATCTTCCCTAAGCGCTTTCAATACATCACGCCTAATAAGTAACTTCCCTTCCTTTACTTCTACCTTTTATCCTTGGTAGTTTTCTTTTCCTTGTTCTTACTTCTTTTAGGCACTTTTAGCTCATTAAGGAGTATAAATAATTATTCATTTTACTATTTTCTTTACCTCTACTAATAATCAACCATTTTTACCCAAGTGTACCTTTGACCTTCTCAACTTTTGCAACTTTCAACTTTTGCACTTTCTTTTCATTCCTTCCCTCCTTTACTCTTTCCGATTTTTCCTCTTAAGCGCTTAGAGCTGGATCAAATTCAAGGCTAATGAAATAAAAGGGATTAGGCTTATGTTGCAACAATGAAATCTAATAGGCTAAGGCTCAATGGGGCTGACTAGGATTAATATTTCAAGGTAGGTAAAACGAGGGGATAAAGATTAGGTTCATTCAAAGAAATGCCTAAATCATCTCCTACAATTTTACATCCTTCATTTCGTTTTATAAACACACTAAGCAAGTTCTGCATAATCCACAATAGCACGTAATACCAAAACCTAACACCTATGGCACATGCTCAATTCAAGACACATTCAAGAAACTTTATCACTAATCATGTATGAACTAAATTAAGCTTTGCAGACCATATCGAGTAAATTTCAAGAGCCTCAGATTCTCAAACAAAGTTATACATTTGCATGCTTCAACACTACACATACTTGCATCTTACAATCTTATATAGCACACAACAAGAACATCAAGCATCCATTAGCTACTTCGCTCTAAAAACCAAACCTATCAATTAATTTTCTCAAGACGGTCATTATCCATCCATCTCTAAACAATTCTAACTAATACTTCGGTTCAATGGGACTCTTCGGCAAAAGAACCGAAACAAACTCCGAGAAACTCAATGATACAAATAATTAATGAATTTTTTTAAAATATCGATACTGACAAAACTATTTACACACTAGCTTAACAACATTCAATAACAGCACAACCAAATTTAACATGATATTTGCAATACGAAACATACACACAAATGAAGCACCGGGTCATAAATTTTTTTTCGAACACAACAAATGTTAACATGCAATTACATAAAAACAAGACAACAACCAAGACAACTAACTACTCCCACCCCATCTTTAAACCGAACACTGTCCTCGTTGTTCATACAATACAAATCAAGTATGAATGGGTGGTGAAACTCCCCTGATCAATCAAAGTATTCCACTTCTTCAATGTGCCGTCGCCGGTTTCCCATGTCCGACCCTGCCGTCCTCGTCCGACTCAACATCTGATTCCTCCCGGAGTGTCTCCTCATCAAGGGGACGTTATCATCGACTCTGCCCACAAAAGCCGGGGCCCACCCCGATGAGCCTGGCGTTTTTGTCGAAAGGGTAATTCAGGCCGAGCCGCCACAGCCTCATCCTCTGCTGTCGGGTCTCCCGCCTATGCGTTACCGGAGCATCTCGCATCTCAACATGCGGCTAAGGTATCGATCATCCCGGCATGTCGCTTCGCCTAGTGTAAGAACTGCCCGTGAGTGGTGCTGTGCCTAGTCTTTGTGACGTCTATGGCATGCCTCTCCATCTCGTGGATATAGTCTGTGTGGCCTTCTTCCTCCACATCTGTGCCCTCAGAATGGCCGCAGACCGCCAAACCCGCACTGTGCTCCTTGATGCAAACGAGCTATCTTCATGGCCGATATGATCACCGCCCGACAAGCTATCTCAAATTCTTTCTCGTGTGGCATACACTGTGCATACACATCCCGGTGACGCCCGTCATGTGCACTCCCCTGCAATCAGTAAGAACACATAACTTTCAAATAGACCCCCGGCTTCTGCTTCATCTGTGAGTAGGGCACGGTCTGATGGTAGCCTTCCTATGCTCGCTTCCACAGGTTGCCGAATGGGCTCACAATGTGCGTCTCATATCCGCGTAAGGTGGAGGATGTTCAGCCGCCGAGTGGCGGGCGTCTCGTGTACCGCTCCCAACATAGCATTCAGGTGGGGAGGCTCAAATGTGACAACCTCGCCCTTATCTTGACTGGCAGAGGATCACAGAGTGCCTGTTCCAATTGGCGGAACTCCCGAATCAAATGTAGGATTGCACTTCGGGCTCTTCAAAGATGAAGTTCACCCGCCATGTCAATACGCCGCATTACCCGGGAATTTCGCGGCAAGTGGCTCGCACGCGCCCCTCAGGAAGTATTTTGTCTCTTTATGTTTGGCATACCATTTCTTCCCTTCGTCACCCATCGGGTTCGTATTGGCGGCGTTGGCCGCGTTGAACCGCTGGAAAAGGCTGACCGCTGCTCCTGGCCTCGATCTCTTTCTACCGCGCCCGATGTAGATGCGTTTCTTTCCTTTGTCTTACTTGCTCGACATTGTTCCTTACAAAGAAAGGCATAGTCCCAATGTCACTGAATTTAAAATTTAGCTTCGACTAAGGTTGCTAGGCTAGGCCACCACACTTAATCTTCTACAAATACCTCATCATTACGGCAAGAACATATTTATTTCTAATTTACACAAAACAAGAAACTAAACAACAAACCCGCAGGTAAAATGCCTCGTGCATTTAGCGGATTCGACGGTATAAATTTTATGTACTACTCAGACTTCGTACAGCTAATCACAACATTACCATCGATAACATTTTATCCCATAGCACTTAGCAAAGATTAACCCAACCTACACAATTCCCCAATTTCTATGTGATTCGATAAATTCATGCAATTTCAACCAATTTGTTCCCCCGAAAATTCATTGCTTTCTTTAGCATAATACGTTAAGCACAACACCATTTAACTCACCCAACATGTACAAACCAACAAAAAAAAATTTTCACATCTCAACCTCAATTCAATTTCTTCCTATTCACAACCCAACCCTAGCTACAATTTCACAACCAAATTCGATTAAGCATGCAATTATCGTGTTCATATAATCACAACGATACTACGAACAACAATCAACCATAACTTAAATGAATTTAAGCTAAAATTATACTTAGGGCAAGGGTTTCTTTTCTCTCATGCTCAAAATCGAAAATAAATAGATAAGAATTG
>JACEIK010009927.1:11600-41834 GCA_018107945.1 Datura stramonium | reverse complement strand
CCGACTGAACAAGGGAGCCACTCTCTACTATAGAGGATCCCGACTGAAATAGGGAATCACTTTCTGCTATGGAGGATCCCCATTGAACTAGGGAGTCACTCTCTACTATGGAGGATCCCGAACAAATTAGGGGTCACTCTCTGCTATGGAGGATCCCGAACTAACCAGGGTAGACATTCTCGGCTATGGAGAGTCCCTGGCTAATTAGAACATGAGGAGTACTGATCTGACATTGTATATCTGGTCTATGCTACTACAGCTAGTGAGAAACATGAACATACACTTCTTTCATTATACAACATTCATTTCGAAAGGACTGGGTCTACTTTCTACTAACAACAAGCCCAATATTCTGAAATATCATTCTCATGCTTTATCATCATAATTCATATCTTCATAGAGCCATATCAATATTTCTTCAAAGGTCTTACATTAGTGAGCATCTTTAGATTCACATCATGCATAATACTTTCACAACATTTAAGTTATGGATTCATATCATTCGACATATATCATAGAGTCATTCATGATCCATAGGTCTAATTCGTATCTTAGCATGCGTACATTGATTCATATATTATAGATTTACGGAAATTCATATAATTAAATCATAACTTATACATTTACAACGAGATCATGGGAGAAGCATACATTTCCATTTCATAAGACCCATTTTGAGATTTACCCCAATTCATGAGAAGGATGCATTAATTAAGCCATTATTGTAAATTTACCTCATCCCCAATCAATTCCATCGAAAACAAAAGGAGAATACATATTTTACATTCAATTAATTGAGCCCATATGCTCTAATCTCATCTCAACGTATTTAGCAAATAGCGCACTATAACTATTAGGGAATTCTTACAATCTTCACATATTTCATACATGGATGTGAGTCATGAATTCAATAGATTGAATAGTAATAAAACTCCAATCATCATTCAAGCCCTTTTACATGAAGAACATTCTAACATCATGCATTTTCAACATCTAACACATAATTCAAGACATTCAAATAGTTATAATCACTATTAACTCATAATTCTAGTGGGTTTTAGAATTAAAGGAAACATTAAAGAAATCACCCATCAATTTAAACCCCAGGTCATTCTTTTATAGAATAATTAAAATTGGGCTTTTGATAAAAATATTTTGGGGCACAAGGATGGAAGAATATCCTTGTTGAAAAATCCGCATATCTTCTTCGAAGAATCTCCCACTTGAACTTGACCTTGTAGTATTTGAATAATCCCTTAAAGAATCCTTGAATCTTGAGAGAGAGGAGGAAGAAGGGTTTGAGAGAGTATCTTGAGAGAATGAGAGATTAGACTAGAAGAAACCCTTAAAAACTTCCCAAATAATAGTCAAAACGACGTAGTTTAGAAGTTAGGAACATAGGATTTTATGAAAAAACCCCTAAAATTTGCAGGAAAAGGGACCCTTCCAGTCCTCACGAGGGACATCATGACTCGTGAGGTACTGGAAGAGTCGTGAGTCCAATCCGTGAAGTCTACTGGAATTTTCGGCAAATTTCGCCACTTCACGAGTCACTTAATGATTCGTCAGGTGACTTAACGGGTCACTTGACTAGTCGTGAATTCCCCTATGAAAATGAAGTTTTCCAGCAATTTTGGCCACCTAACGGGTCACTTAACGAGTCATTAGGTGACTTAACGAATCACCTATCGAATCGTTATGTGATGCTGATGAAGTTTCACTAAATTGCTCATAACTTTTTACTATGAACTCCGATTTATGCAAGATAGGATGCGTTGGAAAGAAGACTCAAAGGGCTTAAATTTGATATATTTAATCGCCCAAAAACACTTTGTAAAATGGGATCTATAGTCGTTATAGGTTGACCCCTTCTAGAACTTGTACGAAAACTCAATTGGTAAAAAGGTTCTCAACTCAACTTTGTGGTAGAAGTTCCTTATGACCTTAATTTGCATCCATTTCACTTCTACCACTTGGGAATCAACATTAACACCTAGTATCCATAAATTCATTGCGCTCATACCTATCCATACATCTAGAACGGTTCCAAACTTAGCTCAAAAGTCTGGGGCATTGAAATATCTCAACTGACTAGTTTTGGATATATTCTTAGAGACTTTTGGGGTGTTACAATATCTCCCCCTTGGTAACATTCATCCTCGAATGTAGGCTAAATATGCTCAAGAATTGGGGAAAGAACTGATATTGAAAATACTGAACATTTACAACTAAAACTGATGGAGTATCTGACTCCGGGCTGATCTTACATAGCTGAACTAAATATCTGAATCGTACATGCATGCTAAGACATGAGAGGGATTAAAAGACATGGAGCTGACATGGAACTAGGTAGAACACTAAGAAGGATTCTTCCCCTTTAACTGGCACTGAATTGATGCGGACTGAGCCTTCACTCTCAAATCACATTCTGTTACAGCGTCAGAACTCATAATATCTTATCTAACTTCAACTAAAGGTCTCATAAGCACGAATCATTCATGACATCTAAAATTGAGCACACACATGAGATAACCTGAGTCTACTGAGCTACTAAGCATGTTCTAGAGACTGAGTTTGAGCTGATCATACTGGGATACTTGAATTAACACACATAACTGATTCATAACACGAAAATAAACCTAAAGGATTCATGAGTAAGATCGGCATTGCAGTCTGAAGCGGTTATCTAGAACTTCTCAGAGTCCGCACATAAGGACAGGCATAACTCAACGTCAACTGAACTACCAGAGAAATTATCTGAACCTGAAGGGGTTGACATATCATGACTGTTAGGGTTAGAACTCCCCTACTATCAAATCCAAGATCCGACTAGGCTCACATACTTACCATCTAATTGGCTCAAGGTATGTTTTTATAATATTTTCAATTACAAGTAAATTATGATTTAAGAGTTTTACAAATAAGATTCCTATCAATGGAAGTTCATGAAAAGATGAGATTATGATCTATGCTTCTATTTATGATGAGATGTTTGTAATTAAGTATGATTTTGAATTACCCGTTCTATGTTCATGTTTTGACTAATCAAAGTCTATTTCAAACATGTTTAAGTATTGGGCAAGCATGTTTAAGTATTGGGCAAGCCCATATGATCAAGTATGTTTCAGGATTTATCTAAATTTCATGTTATTAGCTTACCACATGGTTTTGGAGTCTAGACTCCAACTCTTATTCAGCTTGGTATAGTTTGAGCCAAGACTCTTCATTTTATCTTTTCAGAATATATATGTCATGTCATGATTCAGCTTCGTCACTAGACAATGGTCAACTTTGTTGAAAAATGATGGAGTGCATATGCATATTTTTGGGAGTAGTGTCTAGAACCAAGTAGGCTAAGGGTCTGTCAACCCTATGCCTCAGAACTACGTGCCAACGTAGTATGTTCAAATTATTTGGGACCTGCCTTGTGAGCTTCCCCTGCCCCAAGGGGCCTTCAGCTTGATATCGATATCATGGTAGCGTCCTTAGCCCTGGAAAGGCTTTGGATGGCTCTTCCCACTTGAGTGTAATAGTTGGGACCGCTAAGCTCTATCGTGGTAATGTTGGTTATATGAAAAGTCTCTCATTGTTCCTCATGATTTCAGTTATGCATGTTCATAAATTAAGATATTATGTTTTAAGAAGGTTTGACCCAATGATCAGTTTTACTTATGATTATCAGTTTTCATCTTTGGATCATTCGATACAGTTATGATATTCAGTTATGCTTAAGTCATGTTTTCACATAATAGCATGAAATCCCTACTCTCAGACTCATATGATGAATTTCTTATGATATGTATAATCTCTGATTTTACTTAGCGGTTTTACTTACCTTGCATACTCAGTACATGGAATGTACTGACTGCATACTCTATGTTGTTAGGCTAAGACATTCAGGTTCAGTCCCGCCGCTTTCCATATCTTTAGTGTTAGAATCTCCCAGTCAGAGTTGGTGAATCCTCATCTTTGGAGGGCCCTTCTTATAAGTTATATTCAGTATTTTCAGTTTCAAACTTTAGTGAGTTAGTTGGGGTCTTATCCCATCAACTCGTCAGTAGTAGAGGCTTATCAGACATATTATGTATTCAACTTCAAACTTGTGTTATGCATTCAATTATTGGATGTTATCAAATTTTCATACTTCCGTTATGTTATATGTTAGATTTCCACATTTAAAATGTTGACCTTAGATGTTATGTTCATGCCATGGGTCAACTTGGAGCCTCTTGGGGTTCTTTGTTCCTTGTCTCAATCCGGGCCTCAGTTCAGATCGTGACAAACTTGGTATCAAAGTATTAGGTTTTGAAGTATCCTAGGGTGTCTGAAAACCTCATTAAGTAGAGTCTTTTTCATGGGTGTGAAGCATGTCACACTTATGATGAAGACACTACAAAACATTTTAGGAAATGTTCCCTTCCATCATGATTTATGTCGTGTGATGAAATGTCTCTCTATCCTTCTAACTCGTCCTATATCCATATGAGTTTATTGATGAAGTTTTGAACATCACCCAAATCATGGGGGTGATCAGGGAGGAGTGCGTGGATCTAGCCTCGTAGTAGTTGAAAGGGGTTGCACACATCTGGTTTAGGCAATGGAAGGATAGCAGGACAGTTGGAGTAGGCCCCATTGGTTGGGATGACTTCCATATTGCATTTTTGGATCACTTCTTCCCTCGTGAGATAAGGGAGATTAAAGCAGTTGACTTTGTGAACCTAAGGCAGGGTAACATGACAATTCAGGAGTATGCTTTGGAGTTCACTTGCTTCTCCAAGTATGCACCTTAGATAGTGACAGATCAGAGAGCCCGAGTGAGTTAGTTCATGCATGGGATAGCAAACTATTTGGTCAAAGATTGTCGAACCACGATGCTTCATTAGGACATTGACTTCCCTTGGACAGTTTTGTATGCCAAGAAGATAGAGGCAGTGTAGGTAAGTAAGCGGGAGAGAGAGGCCAAGAAGGCCAGGACCGATAGCTTTGGATTCTCCCTGCAGACACCTAGTGGTGGGCACTGTCAACAGTTCCACTAGAGATCATCAGCCCCAGCGCTGTCAGCCATATGTGTGCCCTCCTTATTTAGGCGCGACCAGAGGGGACGAGCATCAGGCTCTTGAGGTTAGGGGAGTAGACCCGCAGAGGCCAGCATCCTAGAGTTTAGCAGGTGTGGCTGGAGACACACGGGCCAGTGTTTAGCTGGTTCAGGTTCTTGTATCACTTCCCGAGCCTACACCCTGGACGTAACACGATACTTGAGGTCACAAGTGATCCCAAGTCAACCCCTGGTCTATCATACACTGGTATTCTGAGGAAAACCTACATAGCGGAAGTTTTGAAATAACAACATAAAAGTATTTATAAAAGAAATAACATTTAAAACATAGGTTTAAAACATCTGCAGTCTAAAAGCCTTCTAACTAATGAGTTACTGGGACAAGCCCCCAACTAAATCTAAGTCTAACTAAAAATAATAAACCAATTGAAAGAAAATGAAATAAGGCCCTCGAATGATGAGGACTAACACATCAATTGCGGCGGGAGGAGGATATGAATCACAATGGCTAACAATGCTGAGTCTGGGAACCTGCAACTGTATCATGAAATGATGCAGCATAAAAGTATGCGTTAGTACTTTGAATGTACTGAGTAAGTGGGAGAAAACATAACTAAATATAAGGTCTGAACTGAAATAACATGTAATGACTAACAAGTAACCTGAACCGAACTATTAAAGTAAACTGAAATGGTCAAGATGACCCTTTCTGATGGTCAACGACATGTCCTAAGCCTGGAAGTTCTGAGTCTGAAATACTGTACTAAATTGATAGAACTGGTACTGAATTGAGCTGCTTATTCTGAAACTTGATGGACTGACTAGTGGGAGAGTCTATAACCGACATATAACCACGTTAGCTAGACATGGAGTCCGATGTATACACCCCATTGGTAGGACCCAATATATCTTACCAGGGTATAAAGGCATGAACTGGTTAATCACAAGAGTCTAGGACCAATTAGGTCAAGTAATATTGTAACCTACACTGGCAATGTAGTTCTGGAAACCTGGGTGCACTGGAACCCCGACTTGCTCAGTGCTAAGTCCTACTCCCACTAGAAAACCTATATTGAACTACTAGGATGATAGCTCGAAATTGGGGTCCAAGACTAGTCAGGGACATATAACTGAAAGTACTCTGAGAGTCTTGTCGGACCAGATTCTTAAACTGGGTTCTAGACTGGTCAGAGCTGCTTATCTGGAAGCATTGTAACCGTCTAAGAACAAAATGTAAACTGAACTGGGGTCCTGAGGCTAGTCAGAGCTATATATCTAAAATGTCATAACCGCCTAATGGACCAATAAACTAGATTCTGAGTTTGATTCTGATAACTGGGAGGCACCACTAACACCTCAGGAAAAGACTGAAGTCAAACTGATCAGTTGACAAATTATGTATAGTTCTGAAGAGGTTCTACATTCTAACTAAAATGAACTACTAAGCAGCTAATAGAGAACTCAACTCACTCCAACAACACAGGAATTCCATCATATGGCAAATATTTCAAGAATTAAAGAAGTCACATCCGACAAGCAATGCTATAACTTTCTTATTCGTGCCAGGGCTATAGTCATCCTTTTCAATGGAGTATTTACTCAACATCTAGACAATAAGAAATACTAGAAAATCATCCCAAATCACACTTCATAGACTAGACTAAATTTAATACCCAATTAATCTCCACTCAAAAAAATCTAGGGCTTAAATCCACTTTTGTAAGAACATCAACAATTTAGGTAAGAACTGATGAAGATCATATCAACAATAAGCATGGATATCATTCTATTGAAAATAATGAAAATCAGCATGTAATTTCTTCGTATTCGGAAACTTAGGGCTAAAACTGATAGAGAAACGATGAGAGGGTTTTGGGGGATGCAAGGGAAGAACAATTCCCTTGCTGAATTCCCACATGCCTGAGTTGAAGTTTCTTGAAGGAGAAAGCGTGGACTGCTACAATGGAGGAAAACCCTAGGCTTGCTTGAAGGGTTCTTAAGAGGAGAGCTTACGATGACTTTCTTGAAAACCTAGAGTGGGAATGAGGAATGAACCGTTTCCCCCACTAATAGTCTTAATCTTATGACTAAAACGATGTGGTTTGAAGTTTGGAAGAGTAGGAAATTACTAAAAAACCCCTTGGAAAATCACATGAAAAAACTGTTTGATGATCATAACGGATGACCTAACGGGTTGTGGTGGCTGACCACGACTCATGGTCATACCCATTGAGTACACTGCCCGGAATCCTCTGTAGGTCAGCACGAGGGACCTAACGAGTCGTTGTCACTTACCACGACTTGTGGTCACCAGTCATGGACCACACTATCTCACTTCTGAAGTTTCTATACTAGGATTGACCACGAGTCACACAATGAGTCGTTACTAGTGATGACGACTTGTGGTGACACTCATTAGGTGCACTGCCTAACAACTGACTAGGGCTGGTAACGAGGGACATAACGATTCAGGTGACCATGACTCGTGAGGTCTTCGTTGGGAGCACTGCTCTCCCTTACCAATACTTACTCCTCCTTCTCACGACTGACGTAACGAGTCGTTAGGTCTCACAACGACCCATTAGGTGAGTCGTCCTGAGACATTTCTACAGATTTTCAGATTTTTTTTCTGATTTAAGTTTCGGATCTAGTCTTTGAGTTTTCGAGGCATTACAATATCTCCCCTTGGAAACATTCATCCTCGAATGTTAGGAAACACACAGGAGAATAGAGAATAAAAATCATAACTTTCAAATACTGTTCATTTAACTCCAAAACTGTTAGAATGACTTCCTCCATTTCAAAATACATAACTAAATTGAATTTACCTTTCATACATACATTCAAAAACATAAAAGTGACTTGAACACATGAACCAAATCCTGAAAGCTAAATTAAGTTCTAGGGCCAAACTAATATCTCAAGATGTGATAGAGCCGGTAGAGAATAAATGCGGGTATTTGGCCATCATATCTGCTTCGGCCTCCCACATAGCTCCCTCCACCTACTGATTTCTCCATAAAACCATGACTGAAGCTATTTCCTTATTCCTTAACTTACGAACCTGATGGTCAAGGATCTAGACTGGTATCTCCTCATATGAGAGACTATCCTTGATTTCTACACTGTCCAACGGCACAACTGAGGTTGGATCTCCGATGCATTTCTTCAGGAGTGACACATCGAATACAGGGTGCATGGACGCCAACTTTGAAGGTAATTCCAACTCATAAGCTACTTTGCCAATTCGCCTCCGAATCTTGTAAGGTCCCATATATCTTGGACTAAGCTTTCCTTTCTTCCCAAACCTCATCACCCCTTTCATGGGTGAAATTTTTAGGTAAACCCAGTCATCAACTGCAAACTCCAACTCTCTTCTCTGCACATCGACATAAGATTTCTAATGACTCTGAGTTGTTTTCAACCTTTCTCGGATGAGCTGAACTTTCTGCATTGCCTCGTGAACTGAGTCTGGCCCTATCAAGGTAGCTTCACCAAGATCAACCACCCTATAGGAGATCTACACCTCCTACCATATGATGCCTCAAACGGGGTAATTTGAATGCTAGAGTGGTAACTATTGTTGTATGCAAACTCGATAAATTGTCATCCCAATTACCCTTAAAATCAATCATGCACACTCTCAACATGTCTTCTAGGTTCTGAATAGTCTACTCAGCTTGCCCATCTGTCTGTGGGTGAAAAGTTGTGCTGAGCTTGACCTAAGTGCCTAGTCCCTTCTGAAAGGACTTCTAGAAGTGTAAGGTAAACTGAGTTCCTCTGTCTGAAATGATAGCCAAAGGCACCCCATAGAGTCTGACTAGCTCTCGGATATAAAGTCTGGCATAGTCTTCAGCTGAGTCTGTGGTTTTGACTAGGAGGAAGTGTGCTGACTTAGCCATCCGGTCTACTAGCACCCAGATTAAGTCATGCTGCCGACGAGTCCAAGGTAGACCCATAATGAAATCCATATTTACTTCTTCCCACATCCATGTGGGTATACTGATATCTTGAGTCATGCCTCCTGGTCTTTGATGCTCCACCTTGACTTGCTGGCAGTTTGGGCACTTGGCTACGAATTCAACAATGTCTCTCTTCATGCCGTTCCACCAGTAAATATACCGCAGATCACCGTACATTTTAGTAGCACCAAGGTGAATGGAGTATCTCGAGTTGTGTGCTTCAGCCAGAATCTGCTGTCTCAACTCACCAATATCCAGTACACGCAACCTGCCCTAGTAACGAAGCACCCCATCTCCTCTTTGGGAGAAAGCTTCTATTTCTTTTCTAAGAACTGCTCCCTTAAGCTTAAGTAAGATGGGATCCTCATCCTTTCTGGAATTGACTTCAACTACCAAGGATGATCCGACCCGCTTTGCATTACCACACGACCTTTGGCGGAATCGACCAACTGCACCCCTAACCGGGCTAGTCTGTGAACATCCTTCACTAGCTCCTTCTTGCCTTCCTCAATGTGAGCCACACTCCCCATAGACCATCTGCTTAGGGCGTCAGCCACCACATTGTCTTTACTTGGGTGATATAGTACGCTCATGTCATAGTCCTTTAGCAACTCCAACCACCTTCTCTGACGTAGATTTAGATCCTTCTGACTCAACACATACTGAAGACTCTTATGATCTGTAAACACATCTACGTGAGCTCCATATAAGTAATGCCTCCATATATTTAGTGCAAACACCACCACTGCCAACTCCAAGTCATGAGTTGGATATTTCTTCTCATGAACTTTGAGCAGTCTGGAGGTGTAGGATATCACTTTGCCCCACTACATCAGAACGCATCTGAGTCCAACTCTAGAAGCATCATAATAAACAACCAATCCATTTGTTCCTTCTGGCAAGGTCAGAACTGGAGCAGCAGTGAGTCGAGTCTTCAACTCCTGGAAACTCTTCTCACACTCATCGGACCACTGAAATTTCACCTTCTTCTGAGTTAACTTAGTTATAGGAGATGCTATAGAGGAGAAGCCTTTCACAAACCATCGATAATAACTAGCTAAGCCCAGGAAACTCCAGATTTCAGTAGGAGAGGTAGGTCTGGGCCAATCTTTCACTGCTGCTATCTTGTGAGGGTCTACTTGTATTCCTTTTCCTGAGACCACACGACCTAAGAAAGTCACGGACTTTAACAAGAATTCACACTTGATGAACTTGGCGAACAACTGGCGGTCCCTGAGGGTCTGTAATGCTAATCTTAGGTGATTTGCATGCACTTCCTCATTTCTGGAGTATACTAGAATGTCATTGATAAATTCAATGACAAACATATATCCAGATACTGCTTGAAGACCCTATTCATTAGATCCACGAAGGCTTCTGGGGCATTTGTTAGCACCAAGGACATCACCACAAACTCATAAATGACCTTACCGAGTTCTGAATGTTGTTTTCGGTATGTCACACTCTCTAACCCTTAACTTATGGTACCCCAACCGGAGATCAATTTTTGAGAAACAACTGGCTCCCTGAAGTTGGTCAAACAGGTCGTCAATCTAGGTAGGGGGTACTTGTTCTTGACTGTGACTTTGTTCAGCTAACGGTAATCTATGCACATTCTAAAGGTATCGTCTTTCTTACGCACGAGCACTGGAGCACCCAAGGGAGAGATACTGGGTCTGAAAAACCCTTGTCAAGAAGATCTTTTAACTGCTCCTTCAACTTCTTAAGCTTAGCTGGAGCCATTCTTTAAGGAGGGATGGAGATGGGTTGAGTATCTGGGAGGAGATCTATTCCAAAATCTATTTCCCATTTCGGGGGAACTCCAGGAAGATCCTGAGGAAAAACATTCGGGAACTCGCTGACCACAGGGACTGACTGGATAGTCAGGGTCTTAGAGTTGGAGTCCTTGCCCCGAACTAGGTGATATATACATCACTTGGAGATGAGTTTCTAGGCCTTAAGGTAGGAAATAAACCTACCCTTAGGCGCTGAACTGCTGCCCGTCCATTCTAACACTAGTTCATTTGGAAACTGAAACTTGACCACTCTAGTTCTGCAATCAACTGAGGCATAGCAGGAGTGTAACCAATCCATGCCGAGAATAAGGTCAAAGTCGACCATGTCTAACTCTACGAGATCAGCTGGAATGACCTTATTCAAGACTGAGATTGGGAAGTTTTTATACACCCGGTTGACTCTAACTGACTCGCCAACTGGTGTGGAGATTGAGAATGGTTCTAAGAGGACCTGTTGATTGATATTGAACTGGACTGCTATGTAGGAAGTCACGAATCAAAGAGGGGCTCCTATTTAAAGGAGGTCATACACGTCTAGATGAAAGAGACGTAACATACCCGTGACTACGTCAGGTGAGCTCTCTTGCTTCTGATGGGAAGACAGAGAATAGAAACGGTTTTGGCACTGACTGCCATTCGTACCTTATGTGTTGGCCTGCTGGACTGGTCGGCCTACTGGAGCTGATGAGGTGGTGGTTTGTGATCTCCCTCACCCGGCTGATGGGAACTTCCTGAGCTGATGTCCAAGCTGTCCATAACCAAAACAACCCTCTTGACCCTAAAGGCACTCACCTGGGTGGTTCTTTCCACACTTGGGGTAAGCTGGATACCTGTTTCCGGTGTTGTGGGTCTGAGACTGAGTGACAGATGACTCACACCTCCTATCCTGGCGGGACCGAAAGGTTGGGGTGCAGGCTGAATTGGGTGTTGGGGCTCTCTACTACTGTTGTTGTTGTTGCTGCTGCTGTGGGTGGCTGCTACTGCTAGAGCTATGGTGGCCATACTGGCCAATCCTTGCCCCTTTTTCTTCCGCTCCATATCTTTCAGTTTTTTGGCCTCAATCTGTTGGGCATAGACAACCAAGCTGGAGAGGTCCATATCTTAATCAGCATCGCTGTCCTCCACTCCTTGAGGACCAGGTTCGACACCCCATTCACAAATTTCAAAATGCGAGCCCTTGGCTCGGCTACCATCCATGCAGCGTACTTAGATAGCCTGGTAAACTCCAGAGCATACTCTTCCACAATTATGTTGCTCTGTCTCTAGTTCATAAACTCCGCCATTTTTTCTTCCCTCAGCTTTCGAGGGAAAAATCTGTCCAAGAAAGCTATGTGAAACTCTTCCTACTCCACTAGTCCTGCTACCGCTGGCCGCCCTCTTTCCGTTGTTCATACCAGACATGAGCTACCCTTTTTAGCTGGTAGGCATCCAAGTCAACACTTTCAGAGGAGCTAACACCCATAATGCGGGTAATCTTCTTGGCCTCATCCACGAACTCTTGGGGATCATCCCCTACTTTGGATCCCTAAAAAGATGGAGGGTTCATACAGGTGAAGTCTTGCACCCTCGCAGCTGCTGCAGACCTGTTGGTGTTCATCAGCACCACCTGCTGGTTCACTTGGTTGGTGATTGTTTGGGCCAGCAGTTGAATGGTCGCCCTAAATTCGGTGGTAGATACCGAATCATCTTAAGGGGCTGACGGAGCTGGTGGGGTAGGTCTATTGGCGTTACCAACCCTTCTTCCGTTACTGCATCTAGGAGGCATGATTCACTGAAATGAAACAGAGCACGAGTTAGAAGGACGTTTATGGGTTTTAACTTTAACGCACGATAAAGAGTATTAAAAAGAGAGTTTTTCCAAATAACATCTCGTAGCCTCCTCTTCATAAGTGTGACACACTTCACACCCATGAAAAGGACTCTACTTGATGCAACTTTTAGACATTCCGAGGATACTCTAAACCTAGGGCTCTGATACCAAGTTCGTCACGCCCTGAGCCTACTCCCTGGACGTAACACGATACTTGAGGTCACAAGTGACCTTAAGTCAACCCCTAGTCTATCATACACTGGTATTCTGAGAATAACCTGCATAGCGGAAGTTTTGAAATAACAACATAAAAGTATTTATAAAAAAATAACATTTAAAACATAAGTTTAAAACATCTGCAGTCTAAAAGCCTTCTAACTGATGAGTTACTACGACAAGCCCCCAGCTAAATCTAAGTCTAATTAAAAATAATAAACCAACTGAAAGAAAATGAAATAAGGCCCTTGAATGATGAGGAATCACACTTCAACTGTGGTAGAGGAGGATCTGAATCACAACGGCTAATGATGCTGAGTCTGGGAACCTGCAGTTGTATCTTGAAACGATACAACATAAAAGTATGTGGCAGTATATTGAACGTACTGAGTAAGTGGGAGAAAACATAACTGAATATAAGGTCTGAACTAAAATGACATGCAATGACCAACAAGTAACCTGAACTGAACTATTGAAGTAAACTGAAATGGTCAAGATGACCCTGTCTGATGGTCAAAGACATGTCTTAAGTCTGGAATTTCTGAGTCTGAAATATTGTACTGAACTGGGCTAAACTGATAGAACTGGAACTGAACAGAGCTGCTTATTCTGAAACTAGACTGTACTGACTAGTGGGAGAGTCTATAACTGACATATAACGACATGAACATCGAATCTAAGATCAATTAGGACTTAAGATAGTTGTCATGTTGTCTAAGGGACGGGTAGAAACTATTTAACCAAGATAGTGGCTAATCCCCCTAAGCACTTTAATACTTTACAACTTTTTTCTTTTTTTTGCACATTCTTCAATCTCCTTGTTTTTCTCCTTATACCTCACTTTTGGTTTTCAATTTTCACTTAGGTGACTAGTAAGGAATTTTCTCATTTAAGCTTATTCACAATATTTTTTACTTTTCATTCTTTGAACATTTTTTTTATTTACCACTAACATCACCTTCCTTGTTTTGAACTTTTTCTACTTTTATTTTCTTCTAACTTCCACACTTTAACTTGTTCCCCCTTTTCTCTCTCTTCAATTGTGCTCCTTCTATGCAAAAATTTTTCAATTAAAGTTCCTTAGGAGTCATTTGGATCAAACAAAGGTCAATAGAACAAAGGGGATTAAGCTTGTAATATGGCTATCAAAAGAATAGGCTAAGCTCAAAATAGCTAACTAGGATAATCAACTCAAGGTAGATAAAATAGGATACAAATAGGCTATCAAAGAAAGGTCTTTATCACTTCCTAAATTCAACATTCTTATTTCGTTTAGCACACACACCAGGCATGTTGTAGATATCAATTTGTAAGCATGGAGTATACAAAAGTATCTCTTACACACAATGGAACAAATGGTTCTATAATAACAATTAAGATTACATAAACACATCTATATTAAATTTCTCAAATTATTAAGCCCAATTTTTCATGCATAGGAGTGAAGTTCCAAAAGTCTAAGTGTTTCTACCTTTTCGTACATTTTTGAGTGAATTATACAGAGGCTTAATAATACCCTAAGTGAAGCACCTAGAATTCATACAATTTCAAGTTCTTGTTCTTCCTAAAAATGACTAATTTTCCCTTAAGACGGTCGCGATCCATCCATCATCGGGAAATATCATGTGACTCAGAAAAAAAATCTAGACCCTCTAATAAGTTCTAAGGGATTATCCACCAAAAAAGTACTAAAAATTTAAATCAAGGGAACCAAAATAAAAATGAAATAAAAAATATCAGAAAAATATTATAATCTTGCAGGAATAAGTCATGCATCACACAAAAAAATCTAGACCCTCCATGAACAAATTTAGAGATCAAGGCATATATGGTATAAGAAAGTTCACTTCTCCCACCCTATACTAAATCAATAGCACTATCCTCGGTGTTAAAACAATAAAGCTCAGGTAAAAAAGGTGAAATAAGAACTCTCTAGTCTTATTCCTCTTCGTCCGTGTGACAAAAATTTTGTCTGAAAACCTACTCTGCATTGTGGACCTCAGTGAGGAGGTTTTGCTCTGTGTTGTGGAGTCCATTGCTCAAGATCATGTTGTGCAGCTCTGTGTAGAGTTTGGCATGCGCGTTACACAGCTCCGTGCGAAGCTATGCCAGTGTTACCCAATTTCATCCTTCCGCCGTGCAAATCACTCCTCCTAAATTTGGTATTTTGTTTCTGCACACTTGAGCACACAAATCAAATCCAAAAATTAACAAAATTAAAATTAAACTAAGTTACCTTGGGTTGCCTCTCAAGTAGCACTTGATTTAACATCGCAGCACGACGTGGGTACCTTGATTACTTAGACTTCATCAAGATACCCTTTGAGTTGCCTCCAAAACAACGCCTGATTTAATGTCGCGGCACAACGTGGCCCTCAGCTCAAGATTCTTCCAACATTTCCTCCTCCTTTTCGGAGCTAAGACCAAGTTGTCAACACCTGAAAGAACAAAAAACAACAACACAAATAACTTGCAAAATAAAGACTACAATAAGAATTTAAACACTAATTAACTATTTCAAAATTGTATTCCCCGACAATGGCACTAAAATTTTGGTCATGCCAAAATTACACCTCGTAATGAAGTATGAAGCAGTCGTTGTCAAATATAGTAACCCAACATTGGTTGGGGTCAATCCCATAGGGAATAGAAAGAAAATATGTTAATAATGATTAAATTAACCTGCCGTCAATATTTTGGAATGGGTTGCAAATAAAAAGAAAAAGTAATTTAAAACTATGATTAAGTTGTGTATCAAATTAATGAGACAAAACTAGGATTGTGTTCCCCATGGTTTCATAATGTAGTAAGCTTATTTTATTAGAGATTTATCCTGGTGAATTTTTTGTAAGCTTGACAATTAAGTTCATCTAACGTCTCTCGACCTACATAGATGAATTTCACCTAAATCCTCTCTGACATTAGGTGTGTATATTTTTCCCTCTCCATAAGTATTGGTTCCACTATTATCGATTAGAGCTCAAGTTAATTAGATGAGGGTTGCTAGCCTCAATCACCACTATTTGTCACTACCCGAGCTGAGACCCCGGACTGAGACACGGGACCTAAAACCACGAATGGCTCCAAGCTAACCCATGGTACATATATAGAATGACTTAAGAGCATAACCAAGCGGGAATTAAAGCATAAATATGACATAAGAGAAAGTCTACATTTCATAAGGACAATAGCATAAACACAACTCGGCAATGCTAAACTGTCTATATATGTTAGTCTAAAAAGACTTTACAACTATGACAAGATGATGGCACAACACCCCCAACTAACTCACTATGTCTAAAATTGAAAGACATGGTAAAAACATAAAACTAATAATGTCCCTGGATAATGAGGACTCACCCAAAAGCGGGATGAAGCTAAACTGAGCGGGTGCGAGCTAGTGACGAGACTGGGATGGATCACCCAAACCTATATCATGAAACGATATAACATAGAGTATGTGATCAGTATTTGGAATGTACTAAGTATGTAAGCGAATTAAAACATGCTAGTAAAATGTTAGTCTAAAATCATGAGTATAAATCGATAAGATCATGAGAGTAAGGACAACATGCTAAAAACCATATATATGGAATATACATATTCATAAGGTACTTATTGTAAGCTTAAAAATAATGACCAAAGGTTTAGAATATAGAAGTCATATAACTAGTCATGCTTGAAATCAAAAGTGAAAGCTCCTAAACTAATCAATGGGTCAAATATTCTATAAAACGTAGTATCATAAGTCATGAACATCAGTAACTGAAAACATGAGGAATAGTGTGAGATTCTTATAACCGACATACCCCACGTAAGCATAGATGGAGCCCGACCTGTAAATCCCTAGTCAGGAGGGTGTTTGCACCTTGCTAAGGATAGAACCATGAAAAAGGTGTGATATCACTCATGGGTGGCCCATACAGGCATGGGAGACACTCTCGTGGAGGACCCTATCATGGCTACATTGGCACGTAGTTCTGAGACCTGGGTGCACTGGAATCCCAGTCTACTCAGTATTAAATAGTACTCCCAAATATATATATATATATTCTCATATCATAATCATGAAATATACTTGAAGTACATGGGCTAGTTGAAATCATGAGATTCATAACATGCTTGAGATACGTGAACTAGCCGTAAGATAGGCCTGTGAGTCGGCCATAATCATAAAATTGGTATTCATGAAAGTCATGCATACTTGAGAAAATCATCATACTCTAAAATCCATAAATTCATGAAGGGTTCTTATGGAAATCATGCATAATCATAAAACATAATTTTACTTCATCATACTTGAAATCATGGACTCATAAGCTTAATTTCATAAATCATTCATAATACGACATAGTTAACATAAAAGTTGAAGTCATAAATACATAATTAAATTAGGAATAAAATCTACCCCATTGGCCTTAAATCAACAATTGAAACGTGATAGAATTTGACCCATAGGCATAGCATGGATATTTGTATGGAATTGGGTTAAAACTCTAGAAATTTCAATACACTTAATTAGAGACTTGAAATCATGAATTAGAGGAGAAATTTGGGCATGAGGGTGGAAGAAATACCCCATTCACGGCCTATATACCTGAGTTTGATGAACTTGCAACCAAATTTGAAGACCCAAAGAGGATTTGAAAGAAACTTGATGAAGAATTCATAGCATTGATCTTTCCCAAACTTGATGTATGATAAAAGTGAGGAATAAACTAAGTAAACCCCTCAATTCCACCCTTAAGTATCCCCACAATGATGTCACTCTGGGATTAGGATCTTGAGAGATTACAAAATTTCCCCTGGAAATTGGGCTAAAACTGGAAAACTGGGCATCCCAATGGTACTCGTGACTAGCCATCACAAGCCCGACGATTCGTCAATCTTACCATCAATCATTAACGTGAGGAGGCTTCCGCTGGCCCTTAGTGATGATATTCATGACAGGCCGTCACACTCATGATGGTTCTTTAGATCCTCCATCATGTAGGGACAAAGGGCCTGCCTGTGACGGTACATATGATAATCTATAGCGAGATTGATGGGCCCTCAGTTCCTCCATCGTGCACGGCGCCACAAGTGACAGGCCGTCGCTAGGTTGACGGGTCGTCAGTTCTGCCGTCAACCCTCTGCACCAAACTTGCAACTTCAGTTCTTTTTCCTTCAAGGAGTCATTTCAAAACCTGAAGTGTTATAATATCTCCCCTTTAAGAACATTCGTCCTCAAATATTGACTTAAGCATACTGGAGGGCTAGGGGCAATCACCAAAACTGAACAACCATAGTTGGAAAGTGAATGGAGTTACTGACTCTAGACTGAAATACATTACTAAACTGAATTCATGAAACATACATGCATGCTATGACATGAAAGAAACATAGAGACATGAACTTGACATGAAACTGAATAGAGTACTAAGAGGGAAACTGGTACCTCGCGCTGGAACTGAGCCTGAAGGGAAAATATACGGGTATTTAGCCATCATATCTACTTTGGCTTCCCACGTAGCTCCCTTAACAAGATAATTTCTCAAAAGAACCTTCACTAAGGATACATCCTTGTTTCTCAACTTTTGAACCTGACGATCAAGGATCTCAACCGGAACCTCCTCATAAGTAAGGATATCCTTCACACCAATTCTCTCTACCAAAAAAACTAAGGATGGGTCACCAATGCACTTCTTCAACAGAGATACATGGAAAACTAGATGCACTGATGCTACCTCTGCTGGTAGCTCCAATTCATATGCCACCTTGCCTACTTGCCTCAAAATCCTATAAGGATGAACATATTTGGGATAAACTTCCCTTTCATTATGAATCTCATCACTCCATTCATGGGAGACACCTTCAAAAATACCCAATCATCCACCTCAAACTCAAGCTCTCTCCGTCTAACATCTGCACAAGATTTTTGACGACTCTGAGCTATTCTTAGACTCACCCTAATGAGCTGAACTTTCTCCACAACCTTATGAGCTGAATCTGGCCCTATCAACGTAGTCTTGCCTACCTCAAATTATCCAATAGGTGATCTACACCACCTCCCAAAAAGAGCTTCAAACGGAGCCATCTTAATGTTAGAGTGGTAACTGTTACTGTAGGAAAATTAGATGAGACGCAAGTGATCATCCCAACTACCCTTGAAATTAGTCACACACGTTGTCAACATATCCTAAAGAGTCTGAATGGACTGCTCGTCCTGACTATTTGATTGTGGGTGGAAAGTTGTGCTAAGTTTCACCTAAGTACCAAGGCCTCTCTGAAATGACTTCCAAACCTGAGAGGTAAACTAAGTACCCCTGTCTGAGATGATGGACAAAGGAACTCTATGCAACTAAACTAACTCCCAAATGTACAACCTAGCATAAGCCTCATCAGAATCCAGTAGTTTTGATCGGTAGAAATAGGCTAATTTGGTCAGCCTATCCACAATCACCCATATAGAGTCATAGTATCGGCGGGTATGAGGCAAGACTATAATGAAGTCCATATTGATATCTTCCCACTTCCAAGTAGGAATACTAATGTCCTGAACATACCTCCAGGTCTCTGATGCTCAACTTTCATCTGCTAGCAATTCAGAAACTTAGCCACAAACTCTGTTATGTCCTTTTTCATGCCTTTCCACCAATAGACCTCCCATAGATCACGGTACATCTTTGTGACACCTGGATGGATAGAGTACCGAGAGTCATGAGCCTCGCTCAACATCTGCTCTCTCAACTCATCTACAGCCGGCACACACAATCAGCCCTAATATCGGAGTACACCATCTCGCCCCTTGGGAGAAAACCTCTACTTTCTAATTTTGGACTGCTTCCTTCAATTTCACTAGGATATGATCCTCATCTTGCCTAGATTTGACTTATTTCACCAATGAAGATACTGACCCATTTTGAATGATAACACCACTGTCTGTCGAATCTGTAAGGTGAACCCCTAAACAAGCAAGCCTATGGACATCCTTCACCAACTCCTTTCTTCCATTCTCCATATGAGACACACACTCCATGGAAAACCTACTAAGAGCATCCTCCACTACATTGGCCCTGTCTGAATGATAAAGGACACTCATGTCATAGTCTTTGAGAAGCTCTAGCCATCTCCTTTGCGGAAAATTCATGTCCTTCTGAGTAAACACATACTGAAGGCTCATGTGGTCCATGAACACAACCACGTGCACCCCATGCAAGGAGTGCCTCCAAATCTTCACTGCAAACACCATAGCTGTTAGTTCTAGGTCACGCATCGAATAATTCTTCTCATGAGTCTTAAGCTATCTGGAGGCATACACAATGACCTTACCATGCTGCATCGACACACAACCAAGACCAACTCTTGAGGCATCAGAATACAAAATAAAGCCATCCTACCCTATGGTAGAGTCAATAATAGGGCTGAAGTGAGTTGAGTCTTTAACTCCTGAAAACTCTTCTCACAAGTATACCACCGAAATTTGACCTACTTCTAAGTCAACATAGTAAATGGTGCTACAATGGATGAAAATCCCTAGACGAATCTCCTCTAGTAGCCAACTAAACCCAAAAAGCTCTTAATATTTGAAGGACTGACCGGTCTAGCCCAATTCTTCATCACTTATATCTTTTGAAAGTCCACCTACACACCCTCGATAGACACCACATGGCCCAAAGATGCTGCTGAGTTTAGCCAAAACTCACACTTGCTGAATTTAGCAAACACTGGAGATCCTTGAGAGTTTGCAACACAAACTTCAAATGAGCGGCATGCTCCTCCTTGCTATGAAAGTATATGAGAATATCATCTATGAAGACAATCACGAACATGTCCAAATACTTCTTGAACACCTGTTCATCAAATCTATAAAAGCTACAGGAGCATTCATTAGTCCAAAAGACATAAATACAAACTCATAGTGACCATATCGAGTCCTGAAAGCTGTGTTCTGAATGTCACTCTCTGTAACTCTAAGCTGATCGTATCCAGATCTGAGGTCTATCTTCGAGAAACACTTAACACCCTGAAGTTGTTCATACAAGTCATCAATCTTGGGGAGGGATACTTATTCTTAATTGTGACCTTGTTTAACTGCCGATAATCAATATTACATTCTAAAGGAACCATCCTTCTCTCAGAAAAAGAGAACTGGAGCTCCATATGGGGATTTACTAGGCCTAATGAAAACCTTATCTAGGAGATCTTTCAATTATTCTTTCAACTCCTTTAGCTCGGCTGGAGCCATTATGTAAGGAGGAATTGATATAGGCTACGTATCAGGGAGAAGGTCAATACCAAAGTCAATCTCCCTCTCGGAAGGGACCCCTGACAGATCATTTGGAAACACCTCCATATACTCACATACAACAGGAACTGACTGAAAAGTCGGGGTCTCGGATGCAGAATCTTTAACTCGAACTAGATGATACACACAACCCTTAGAGATCATCTTCCTAGCCTTGAGATAGAAAACAAAATAACCTACAGGCATAGCTGAACTACCCTTCCGCTCTAAGACTGGCTCACCCAAAAATCAAAATTTTACCGTATGGGTTCTATAATTTATAAAGGCATAACATGCATATAACCAATCCATACCGAAAATAACATTGAAATTAGTCATATCTAACTCCACTGAGTCGACTGAGGTGATTTTCTGAAGGACTTTGACAGGGTAATTTCTGTATACCCATCGAGCTATAACGAACTCACTGACTGAGAAGGGTTCTGATAGGATTTCAACACTAACTCCGCAACATAAGGAGTCACAAAAGATAAGGTATCCCCCATCAAGATGTAATGCTCGTAACATATCAGTAACAATGTCGGGAGAGACCTCCTACTCTTGATAAGAAGATAGTGTATCGAATGTGTTCTAGCACTAGCCGCCACCTACACTAGAATATGAATCCTACTGATATGGGCGGATGCGGGAGCTGTTGAATTGGTTGCCAAGGTACGGACCCCACCATCACCCTGTCTAGTTGAAAGGCAATCCCTGAGTCTGTGTTCGGGTTTGCCACACTTGAAACAAGCATCTCAACCAACTAAACATCACCTAGGGTGGTTGTTGCCACACTTTGCACAGGCTAGAAAAGTGCGCTCTCCTTCTATGCTCCCCTAGCCTTTAGAACCTTATGCTCCAGCCCTCTGGTCATGTCTAGGACTGGACTGAACACTAGCTAAAGATGGGGTTGGGGCTGATGACCTCTGGTGGGACTGAGGGTGATGTCCACCACCGGACCTCTACTAGAACTACCCATAGCTCCTTGTCCTGGCCCTCTCAGCTTCTCTCTCCTTCTCTTTCATCTTCTCTACCTCTATCTGTTGGGCGTATATGACTAACTGGGAGAAATCTAGGTCACTGTTAGCATAGCAGTCCTGCACTCCTTGACCATCGAATCTACTACTCCATTCATAAACTTGCTCATACGAGCAGTCTGATCTGGAACCATCTCCGGCACATACTTAGACAGCTGGATAAACTCCAAGGCATACTCTTGGACAGTCCTGTAGGGCTACTTCAAGTTGGTGAACTCCGCCACATTTGCCTCCTTTAACTCTCTAGGGAAGAACCTATCCAGGAAAGCAGTCACGAACTCATCCCAACTCACGCGAACTGCTCCCACACTCTACTCTCCTTCCACTAGCGGAAACATATGTAAGCAACCCCCTTCAGCTAATAGGAGGCTAAGTCTGCACTCTACTGTCCAGTCACTCCAATAATTTAGGTGATCTTCTACGCTTCCTCAATGAACTTATGTGGGTCTTCATCCACTTTCAACCCTAGAAACTCAGGTGGATTCATCCTGAGAAAGTCTCGCAGTCGTATCGCTGCAGTGTTCCCATTCTAAGGAACAAGGGCCACGACCAGCTAGTTGACCTGAGTGGTCATGGCCTATACCAACATCTAGAATGCCGCCCTAAACTCGGCATGGGTGACTTGCTCGGCAAAGGATCTGCTAGTGTTGGTGGGGCTTGTTGATGCTCATCTCCATTGCCATTGTCATGGCCACACTCAACGTAGATGCATATAGAAACAAATACATATAGCACGAGTTAGAGGAATAGAAAGGTACTTCATCGCATGACATAGATCATAAAAGAATGAAAATTTCCTAAAACGTCTTATAGCCCTTCTCCATAATTGTGGTGCACTTCACACCCATGGAAAATACTCTACTTAATGTGACTTTTAGACACCCTAGGACACACCTAAACCTTTGCTGTGATACCAAATTTGTCATGACCTGAGCTGAGACCCCGGATTGGGACACGGGACCTACAACCACGGATGGCTCCAATTAACCCAGGGCATGTGCATAGCAACTCAAGAGCATACACTAAAATAGAAACTAATAACTTAAACATAAATAAGTGGAAGTTTGAATAACATAATCGTATATCAAATTATAACACCACAACGCTAAATCCCAAAGCTGAACATACTAATCTATGTATAAAAGCCCTCTACTATCTGATGTGATGTTGGGACAAGATCCCTAGATATCTCCAAGACTGAAACAAAATTGACCAAACCAATCTAAACTGATAAATGTCCACTTGGGTTTCAACACTTTCTCCTTCACTATACACTTAACGAGTCAACCCACGACTCATGGGGAGTCATGATGGCTCATCATCTCATCTGTCATCACTGGCTAATGGTAATATTTTTCTAGAGTTGGCACCACTTAATGGGTCATTTAACGACCCCTTAGGTCACACCACAAGTCATTGGATGACTCATTTTGTGATTTGGTGTAGATTTTTCTACTTTTTCCATTTCAACCCTCATTTCTGGTTTAGAAACTTTTGGGGTGTTTCAAAATTGGCCTAAAACTAGACAAGTGGGCGTCTAGATGGTACTCGTGACAGGCCATCACAATCCTGATGGTTTGTCAATCTTGCTATCAATCCTTAACCCGAGAAGGGTCCTAACTTCCCCTTAGTGACGCTACCTATGATGGGTTATACATATGTGACGGTCCGTCAGATCCTCCATTGTGTAAGGACATAGAAGACCCACCTGCAATGGTACATGTGACGGTCCGTTGCTGGACTGACGGGCAGTTAGTTCCTCCGTTGTGTTGCGGTTCTACCATCAACCCTCTGCATCAGAACTGCAACTTTAGTTCTTTTTCCTTTAAGGAGTCATTTCGATGCCCGAGGTGCTACACTATTATTCTCTTTTCCTAACTTCAACCTCTTTGGTTGATCAAGTTGAAGATACATGTGATTAAATATTAAAACAAAGAGAATAATAATCCACTTAATTCACCATTCAAGAATCACTATTTTATTTTGCCTACATCCATTGATCTATCATAGTTCCCACAACCTAGCTTAAGAGATTTAGCTACTCATGATTGTGAAAATAATAACATAACATGTATAAGAAATCGTAATGAAATACTTAAAATAATATGAAGTTGTTTAACAAATTTCCAAAGCTATATTGAATCACAAGAACTTGATAAATTCTCCAATAAATATTCAACTAAGTAATTACACAAATTTGTATACAATGAATTGTGCAAAAATTGAATGAGAAAATATTTTCAATATTGGACAATATTGGGACTAAATGACCATTAAAACATCCTAAGAAAGGGTATATATAGTAGTGGATTAAGCCTTCATTGTTCCTTCTTGGATTGGAATTAGGTTTTGCAGCTTCTATTCCTAGTCGAACTGGGATTGGCATTCTGGGTCATCTGGAACACTACAGTGCACTACAGTTGGCATAGCATAGGCAAGGGTGTCGTGTCACGGTGTTTGATGTGTTGGTTTCGCCTGTGCAACGCGTAAGCCCATCCCTTGGCGTGCCGGTACGGTACTAACTTGCTTGATTCTTGCCTTGCTCAATTCGATTTTTCTATCTCTGCTACAAAAGCTATAAAAAAAGTCCACATCCATCACTTTTATGCCTATAAACATCTAATCATGTATCCTTTCCCTAGCGTGCCGGTGCGGTGCTAACTTGCTTGAACATTGTCTTGCTCAATTAGATTTTTCTATCTTTGCTCGAAAAAGCTATAAATAAGTCCAGATCCATCACTTTTATGCCTATAAACATCTAATCATGTGTGTTAGCTCTTTTTCACTAAAATCACATAAAACCAAAGAAAACACATATAATTTATTCTCGAAACATAGCTAAGCATGGGCAATATATGGAAAATAAATGCGTAAATACGCCTTTCATCACTTCACAATTGATGATATATGCTCAATTCAATTTTTCTATCTATGCTACAAAAGCTATAAAAAATTCCACATCCATCACTTTTATGCCTATAAACATCTAATCATGTGTGTCCTTTCCCTAGTGTGTCGGTGTAGTACTAACTTGCTTGAATGTTGTCTTGCTCAATTTGATTTTTCTATCTTTGCTCCAAAAGCTATAAATAAGTCCAGATCCATCACTTTTATGCCTATAAACATCTAATCATGTGTGTTAGCTCTTTTTCACTAAAATCACATAAAACCAAAGAAAACACATATAATTTATTCTCGAAACATAGCTAAGCATGGGCAATATATGGAAAATAAATGCGTAAATACGCCTTTCATCACTTCACAATTGATGATATATGCTCAATTCAATTTTTCTATCTATGCTACAAAAGCTATAAAAAATTCCACATCCATCACTTTTATGCCTATAAACATCTAATCATGTGTGTCCTTTCCCTAGTGTGTCGGTGTAGTACTAACTTGCTTGAATGTTGTCTTGCTCAATTTGATTTTTCTATCTTTGCTCCAAAAGCTATAAATAAGTCCAGATCCATCACTTTTATGCCTATAAACATCTAATCATGTGTGTTAGCTCTTTTTCACTAAAATCACATAAAACCAAAGAAAACACATATAATTTGTTCTCGAAACATAGCTAAGCATGGGCAAAATATGGAAAATAAATGTGTAAATACGCCCTTCCTCACTTCACAATTGATGATATATGTGAGTTTGTAGGTTTATATCGAGATGTGGCTTATGAACATCGCTTGATAGCATAGTAGTGAAAATAATGCAACTAACTATTAGGAAAGAAGATGCATACCTGACTTTTCATAAGAAGCAAGTTATTTGACTTGTTTTTCTTAATTATGTCTTAGTATTCTCAATAGTAGAAGTAGAATCATTATACCATATATAGCCTCCTTGATCATTTCATGTGTTTATACCAGTTAAGGTATAAAATTAATGTCACACCCCAGGCCCGATATTGGCGCAACAGACATTTGTTGCTACAGAACCACATCGGAAGCACCTTATGAATATCATAGTTCACGTAGTTGCCCCATCATTATTAATTATTTCAATTATGCACATAAAAATTAAGAAAGCTAAGTAAACAAAATAAGGAATAATATAAACATTCGACTAGAACATGTATATATAGATTTTCTATAGATTTTGACCTACGGACACCATATAGGTGTCGCAAATTGGACATACATAAGGCCCATACATTGGCCTATGTCAACTCTGGAGGCTTAAAATGATGGATATATGCCTGATATTGACTGATATATAGTTTGTATACAAGATATACAATATGTATATTAGATATACGATCATCACACCAGGACGACTTTTAGTAAATCAAACATAACATTTTGATCACAACTCAGATTGACCTAATATTTATATGAATTAAAATATATTTTCAAAGGGCTGAAACTTTAATGCCTAGAGTTTTCCCAGATTCCCTGCAAATTAAAAATTATACGCGCATGAATGGAGTTGTTTGTGCATACATAATTGGAACTTTAATTTTTACTGCTCTTTTAAACTGGCCTTGTCCTTAGGGCAAATTTTACACCCCAAATTAATTTCAAAGAACCATTTTCTATTAATGTAACAATTCATTATTCCATTTGGCACTAACCACAAATATTTAATGAGTTCAAACCTTACCCAAAAATATGGTGTGTTACATTATCTCCTCCTTGGGATTATTCATCCTTGAATGTGGATCAAAACTTAAAAATGAACTAAATCCCCAAATTTGCAAAAAATTCAATAGAGTTTTCTTTGTAAATAAAGCAAATTTCAATATTTTAAAACTCAATTAACAACACAATAATCAATAACATGGTCCTCACATGGATTCCCACAATTAAAATCACCAAATCTTAACACAAGACAAGGAATTTCATAACTTTCAATTACATATATAAAAATGCAACAACTAAGAGGTTTAACACATTCTTGAAATAGGGAGCAAGTGAGGGTATCTCTTTTTCATGTCCTCCTCTGCTTACGAAGCTGCTTTCCCGGTGTTATGATTTTCCCACAACACTTTAATTGAAGCTACATTGTTGGTTCTCAACCTTCTAAATTGACAATGTAGGATTTCACAGGCTCCTCTTCAGAAGACATCTATTTCAATTTATTCATGAGACAAGTGTTATACCCCGGGAGCTCAAAGATCGGACCCGGGAGTTGAAATGGGAAAATTGTGAAATTGATGTTGCAGGAACGGGATGAGTCATTGGACGACTCGTGAGGAGACCCCACGAGTCCTCAGGTGGCTCGCGGGGAGGCCTAGAGGAAATAAAGGATTGAGGTCCCCACGAGTGAGGTAACGACTCATGGTCAGCCACCACGAGTCGTCATGTCCTTCGTGGGGTGGTGTTGGAAAATAAATGAAGGATCTGTCCAGTGTACCTAACAAAAGGGACCACACGTGTTGTGGTCTGTCCCAACGACTTGTGAGGTGAGTCGTGATCAAGAAAGGTGAGTTTCATTTGATGCTAAGGTAGTGTACATGACGGGAAGTGGCAACAAGTTGTGACTAGTGGCAACGGGTCATTAAGTCACCCGTTACGAGCCCTAAAGAATCAGTTAACCAGTGCATCCGACGAGTGACATAATGAGTCGTTTGGGCCAGTGACAATCTGTCAAGTCGTCCGTTAGGACCACCTGGTAGTGTTTTCCTGTGAATTTAGTAAGGGTATTTTTTTGTAATTCCTCAGTTCATAAGACCTGTACTACATCATTTAAGGCTCGTTTTAAAGGGTTTTAAGAGGGGAAAACCTATTCTAAGCTAGTTCATTCCATGCATGCAAACTTGAGAGCTTGAAGGAAGTATTTAGAGCAAGTTTTGAAGGTTTCCATTGGAATATCATCTTGGGCAATTAGAGAAGTGTTAAAATCATCCCTCTCCGGTATGTAAGGCTATGAGTGGGTGTCTTCTTCCACACCCATGCCTAATTCCTATCAAAATGTGATAAATTGTTTATGATAAAGTATGGGGTTTTACCCAATTGCATAATTCTTCAATATCTATATATGGGTATGATTAGATTGTATATATATTGATGGATTATGAAGCTTGGGCGGATTCTAAGGTTTTTTTCTTATAAAAATAATTTTTTTTCAAATTTTTAATCCAAAACGCCCATGAATGATGAGTTCATAAAAGAAGTGATTTATGACAAATGTGTGATGATAATGAGGTTGATGATGAAAAGAATGTTTATAAAACTACCCATGATTATATTGTTGTTTTCAAAATGAATTGATTAGATCCAAGTATGATAAAGCTTTGGGTGATGCCCACATGTTGAGTTAAAATGATGATTTTCCCGACACAAGCTTACCACATTGTTTGAAATGAAATTTCCCAACTTTTATTATAAATTCTAGCTTGTGGTATGTTGAGTAAATATTTCTACATGTAGTTTACCACATGATTTGGAGTAGATGCTCCCACCTATGATTGAGCTTGTGGTATGWTTCGGAATAAAGCCTCCTATATGCATGAATTCATAATTGAGATGTATGTCAATGTTGAGCTTTGTCAATAGACAATGTTGAGTTTTATATTCATATGATGTCTAGTCTATAGATGATTTCATTATGAGCTCTGTCAATAGATAATGTTGAGCTTCATTTCACACGATGTTGAGTTATGCATGATTTCATCTTGAGCTTCGTCAAGGGACGATGTTGAGCTTCGTCAATAGACGATGTTAAGCTTCGTTCTATACGATGTATAACATTGCATGTTTTTGGGAGAAGAGTCTAGCACCGAGCGGGTTAAGGGTCGATTACCCTATGCCCCAAAACTATGCGCCAACGTAGGTTGATACTATTATACTATTGGGACCTCCCTTGTGAGCTATCCCCGGCTTGATTGGCCCTTCAGCTTGATATTGATATCATGGTATCGTCCATCGCCCTAGCAAGGTTATGGATGACTCTACCCACTTGAGTGTGATAGTTGGGACCACGTAACCTCTATCGTGGTATGTCAGTTAAGTGACGAGTCTCCCACTGTCTATATCATTCATATTGCAAATTCATTATTCAAGATAATTGCCTTATGCATGCATATTCTAAAAGTAAGGTACTCATAGTTCAGCCTTTTGATATAAATGTTATGTTCAGCTTTGAGTCATTCGAGTCAGTTATGATGTTGTAAAGATAAGCATGGTCATATTATGATAGGATTGCGATTTCAGAATGAATGCATGTATGCCCTTCCTCTCATGTTGAAAATGCATGATATGCATGAAATTTATTACATGATTTACTTTACTAAATTGGTTTTACTTACCTTGCATACTCGGTACATTCCACTTACTGACCGCATACTTTCTATGTCGCATCATTTCATGATGCAGTATCTGTTTCCTAGGTTCAGCCTTGTTCATAATTTCTTATCAGAGTTAGCACTTGCGTGAGTGGTCAGTCCTCATATTTTGAGGACTAGACATTTAGTTTCATGTCGTATTTTGATTTCATGTTTTATGGAGTTAGTTGGGGTCTTGTCCCATCAATTCATCTAAACTAGAGGCTTTCGGACTTATGTATGTGTAGCTTCGGATATTATTTTGATGTGCTGTTGTATGAGACTTTCGCTGAGTTATGATTAGGTTTTCTTCATGTTTATTAAATGAGTTATTTGAATGCTTATGTCATGGGTTGACTTGGGGTCTATCGGGGTCCTTGTCCCGTGTCTAAGATCCAGGCCTCCGTTTGGGTCGTGACAAACTTGGTATCAGAGCCATAGGTTTGATGTGTCCTAGGGAGTCTTAAATCTGCGTTAGGTAGAGTCTTTTTCATGGGTGTGATGCGCGCCACACTTATGAAAAAGAGGCTACTAGACATTTTAGGAAATGTTCCCTTCTTTTATGATCTATGTCGTGCGATGAAAAGCCTTTCGATCTTGGGCATATTTATATGCCCAAGTGATACTCAAATGTGTCGTTTTGTCTTGTTTATCTAACAATGTTTGTACATTCTCATATAAATTGTAGGAAAGTGTGAATTTATACTAACCAACATGATTAGCATTGTTTTTCAGGAAAAATGTACTTTTATGAAGCTAAGATGCATGTTGGGAGGAATCGAAAATGGACTCGGAAGCGAGCAAGGAAATGGCCAAGGAAAGCA
>JACEIK010009925.1:6196-16903 GCA_018107945.1 Datura stramonium | reverse complement strand
CCTAGAATCATCTAAAAATGCAGCAATACCACAATCAACCACAAGACAACAACAAGCCATGACTTTCTTCCAAGGTTCTCTTTTCAAAGCCCAAAAGAGACTAGAGTGAAGTTTCTTACCTGAGATATCTTTTTACCATGTGATAGGGATTTGAATTCTCTAAATTCTGAAAAAAAATCAACTAAAATGGAGTAGAAATGAGCTTTCTAGCTCAATTTTACTTTGATATGGGTGGGCTGGCCAAGGTCTGGGCGGCACCTGCGCGACATGTCCTCGCGCGCGTGCGCCTGCTGCATGCCTGTCTCTGCGCCTGCACGCCTAGGCGCTTTTCCAGCCGACAGTGCTGTCTTAAAACGAGCATAACTTTTTACTCCAAACTCCGATTGATGAGTGGTTTGTTGCACTGTAAACTAGACTCAAATACATTTCATTTGATAGGTTATTAGACTTCTGGATTATTATATGTTTGGAGATATGACCATTTAAAGTTGATCCTTATTTACAAACTTCATATACTCTTCGTTTTTCCCTTTTCACATGTTTCCCTCCTCACCTATGGACAACATACGACCCATAATTCCCTTAATATAACATATAACCATCAAATAATCATCAAAAAGAAATTCGGGCTGTAACAGGTGGATAATGGAGTTTAAATTAGAATCAACATTAAAGTAAGTTGCCATTCCAGATATCTTTTTTTATGTGAAGATTGTGGAAATTAAAAACACTTGTGGATGACAGAATCAAGAGATAAGGATACTGCTTGCCAGTAAAATGCCAGTGTTGCACTAATCTAGATCAATAGATATAGAACCTCACACCTGTTTCTACACTCACCCATTTCTAATAGGACTTGATCCTATTTTGCCTCTTGTGCATGTATAAATATTATTGGGTTGCACCTAAGGGATTTAATCTTGATGTGGTGGAACGCTCCCGTTAAACAAAGCATAAAACATATAACCAGGTTATTCTCAGTATCAACATTTAGGAATTATGAAATAGAAACTACAACAAACACAAAGGAGGAAAAATCTCAACATACAGGTGATGTTGGGCATATTTACGCACTTGTCATATTTTTCTCATGTTTAGCTCTATTCTGAGAATAAATTATGTGTGTTTTTATTTTATTTTATATGATATGTGTGAAAAAGAGCTAATGCACATGATTAGATATTTGCAAGAATTAAAGTGATGAATTTGAACTTAGTTGAGGCTTAAAAAAGCAAGAGTTGCCAAGACAAACTCAAAAGGAGCAAGTGACACAACATAATAGAAGATGGAATTGCACAAGCACACCTGTGCAAGGCACTGCGTGATGCGTAGGAAGATCCCGCAGGGACTGGCATGACATAATGCCATATTGGCGCACCAAGAGGTGCGATGCGGACCTTCCATAGCCGACTTCCATAGCCGACTCAACTTGTGTAGATTCCAATCCCAGTCCAAGTAAGAGCAATGCAGATTTATTCTACTAATATATATACCCATCGTTAGGACGTTTTAGGTGTTGAATCTTGTTAGAATGTCAAAAAAACCATTCCAAGTGATTGTGAAAGTTGAATTCACCACTTATTCTTTGATTATCATTGTTGTAAGTGTGCAAAACAATATTCCATACTAGTGTTGGAGAAAATATCAAGTTCTTGTAATTCTATTTAGCTTTCAAGATTTGTCAAACAATTTCATATTATTGTAAGTATTTTATTATGACTTTTTATAAATCTTATGTCATTGTTTTCTCAATCATGAGAAGCTAAATCTCTTGAGCTAGGGTTGTGAGAACCACGATGTATTAACAGAAGTAGATAAAATAAAATAGTGATTCTTGAATGGTGAATTGAGTGAATTGTTATTCTCTTCATTTTAATGAGTTTTAGCAGTTGAAAATGTTGAAACACGCATGTACCATCAACTTTCTTGACCAAAGAGGTTGAAGTTAGGAAAAGAGAATAATAGTAGAAATTTGATGCTACCAAACCTCATCTAATTAACTTGAGCTTCTAACAGAAGATAGTTAATCCAAGACTTATGGTGAGGGCAACATATACACACCTAAAGTCTGAGAGGATTTTGGTGAAATTCATCTATGTAGGTCGAGAGATGTTAGATGAACTCAATCATCAGTCTTACATAAAATTCACCAGGATATATCACTAATAAAATAAGCCTACTATATTATGAAATCATGAGGAACAAAATTCTAGTTTTGTCTCATTAATTTGATAACAACTTATTCACTATCTAGGATTACTTTTTCTTTTATTTGATAACCCCTTTCAAAATATTGACTACTGGTTGATTTATTAATCATTAACATATTATTTCTACTCTATTCCCTATGGGATCGACCCCAAGCTAGTTGAGTTACTATATTTGACATTGACCGTGTTATACTTCTCTGTGAAGTGTAATTTGGGCATGATCAATAAGGTAATAAATCAAGTGATTGGAACTATTTGTGGACTCCTAAAAGTCAAAAAATCATCAGTAGATCAGTTTCTGATGAGAGGCCAAAAGTACATATTTTCGACCACTACTTTCCTCGCGTTTTGGTACTTCTATCATCTCTTTGAGTATCGTTTATGTGGATTATGCTTGTATTCCTATGTTGTGATTTTGTAGGTGTTTAATAGGAAAATGTGATGGAAAACGACCTAGAATCAATTATCAAGAAGCTTCGGAGCTTTGGAGCTACTTTAGAGGTATTTTCAAACAAAGCCAAGCTGGTGCATTGAGAGGCGCACTACACTAGAGCCCAAACTTCAGCAAAATAAATGGTAGTAGGTTGATACAATAGGTGGCGCAACACGCCTACCCCAAAACATCAGAAGGATTTCCATCATATTAGTGAAGTAGCTGGCGCACCGCACCTAGCCGTGAACTTCAGAAGAAATTTTCTATCATGGTGGTGAGATCGGTGGCACAGTGTGCCACGAGTATAACTTCACTGGGAAATTTACTAACACCCTGGCGCACTGGATGGAGCGGCGTGCTAGGCCTATCCGGATTTGTATTTTCTTAAGTTTAAAAGTGGAACTTAAGTAGGGCTAAAAGGGTCTTTTATATTTACTATATAAATGAACCCTAATATGTTTTAGAGGGGGTTGGAGAGTATTAGACAAAATTTCGTCTCAGAGGAAGGGAACGATGAGTTTCTCTCAATGGGTTACTTCTCCTAACTTTCTATCATCTTTGTCTTTTAAACTCATGAATTCCTTTCATATTTTAGGGATGATGAGTGGCTAAATATTGTAGTTCTAGGGTTTTGGCATAAACATGAAAGTTGAATGTTGATTGTTATTTGTATTATTAAATCTTTCTACTAAAAGTTATTTATTTCTTCTTAAGCTGAATTGTTTGATTATTTGATGAAATAGTTATGAACTATATACTACTCGTTAATTGAACTTGAAAAAAATGATTTGTGAGAAAAGTAAAAAGGAATAGGGATTAGTTGTGAACCTTATAAGGAAAGGGGAACAAGTCGCTGACGTCAATAGAAATATACCCATTAGCCTTGCTTAATTGATACAGATGACATCTTACATGCACTTCACTATTCTCCTATGACCATAGAAATATAGGCATATGGGTAGTCAAGTAGTCTTAGAGTTATAGAAATGTTGCTAAATTGAGTAATATTAACCTGCAACTAGTAACTCAGGAAAGTGAACAAATATAGCAATTTGGTGCTTCAACTGGATTGTAGATATTGCCAAGACCCTGGATCTTTTATATCATTTAAGAGACAACCAACCATTTAAGAGTGTTCTTAAGTCTTTAATTTATTTAGTTAGTAGTATAAACAATTCTCCAAGAATAATTTATTTATTTTGGAATAGTTTAAATAAGAGTTTAAATTGGACTAACAATCTAGCAAGTCCCTATGGGTACAATATCTGGATTTCACCATCCTATATTACTTATCGACCACGTACACTTGTGTGTGCATTTGGATGCATCAAGTTTTTAGCGCCGTTGCTGAGGACTTAGTAAAGATTGTCTCTCTAGTTTAAACTTTTATTTAGCTATTCATTTTTTTTATTTTCTTGTTTTTGGTGCAACTCAGGTCACAGGTTAGTGTGTGCTGTATATACAGAGTCAAGGCTATCCTTTGATTCTACTTAATCCTGAAATTGAAAGAACACTCCAAGAGTACAGACAAATGACAGAAGAAATTTTTAATCCTAACCTGGGTGAGAACAAGGAAGCGAGATTGGCTAGTGGGGTAGCACCAAAGAGGATTCCTGTGTTGAACATTGCCAGGTCTAGCCTGGAGAATGCATCAAAGGCTATTGTTAAGCCTAAGATCATAGGAAATTTTGAGCTAAAAGAAGGTATGGTGCAGCTAATGCAGAATACGTGCTAGTATTAGGGTAAACCACATGAAGACCCACATAAGTACTTGGTCACATTCATTGAGTTAAGCAAAATCACTATTAGAATGTCTTAGATGAATATGTGATGCTTACACTCTTTCCCTTCTCACTGATTGGAGAAGGAAAAGTACAGAGTGAGCCTGCAGGATCTATTACCTCTTAGAAAATTTTGTCAAATAAATTCTTCAACGTATTTTTCTCTTCAAGAAGGACAAAAGAGTTTAAAGGGAAGATCTCAGGATTTGTTGAGAAGGATGGAGAATCTTTGGCTCAGGCTTGAGAGAGATATAAAGGCTATCTGAGAGATTGTACACATCATTTGCAGCCCATGAAAATTATTGGTCAAAACTTTATCAAAGGATTAAGTCATGAGTCCAAGATATTGTTAAATGCTACAGCTCAAGGACAAATTTTGTGCAAGAGCTATTATGAAATTGAGGCTCTGTTAAATTTGATGTATGTAGGTAGCCAAGACTATCAGAAGCCAAGCAGAGCATTTACCATTTAGATGGGACTAGGTATGGTAGAGGTTGATGATGCCACAGCCATACGATCAGACATTGGTAAACTTATGAATGCTATACACAAGCTGGTAGCTGCACCACAAGTTCAACAAGTTAAGCAGGTTCAATCAGCTTGTGATGAGCTCGGTAGAGAGGGTCATACTTACATGAGTTTTCCATTAAATCTAGAATTCATTTACTATATGGATCAATAGAATAGAGGTTATGTAACCAGGGAAACCATTTTGGCAACAATTTCAGTCAGAAAGTAAGAGCCAAGCATGGGGTAGAAATCTAAATGGTTACAAATATCAGAAAAACTTTCAACAGCCTCCACCTTAGCAAACGAGAAGTTTTCTAGAGGAGATGATGAAGAAGATAATGGCTCAGTAGTAACACGTCATAGCACAACAGCAACAGGTTGCAACTCAGCAGTAAGCTATCATAAATGAGATGCAAAAGTCAATACATGAGCTGGAGAGACAAATGGGACAGATGACATCATTACAACATACTAGTCCTGCAAGCGACTTACCAAGCGATACGGAGCCCAATCCAAAGAAGGTATTGGCCATCTCTTTAAAAAGTGGAAAGAAGTTATCTGTAGCTCCACCTCCATAAAAAGAATACAAAACACTACCAAAAACATAGCCAAAATATTGGAGGAAAATTGTGTGTCAGGAAAGTAATCCTCCTCTACTATTCCCATTGAGGCTCATTCCAGCGCCTACCATAGACTCTGCACAGAAAAGATGAGTGAAGAAAAGGTTTCTAATCCTTCTAAAAATGAAGTTGAGAGACCTCTGCCACCATTTCCACAAAGGTTGTAGAAAAGCAAGATGAGGCTAGGTTCAAGAAGTTCCTTGATATTTTCAAGGAGCTACAAATAAACATCCCTCTGATTAATTCTCTAAAGGAGATGCCAAAATATGCAAATATCTTGGGATGTAGTTGCTTACAAATGGATATTGAAAAAGTTCAAGACAGTTACACTTAATGAAGAGTGCTACTCAAGGGAGTTTAGTAAGATTATCCGAAAGCTTAAAGACCTAAGGAGTTTCACCCTCCCCATACAAATTAGTGAAAGTGAAGTGGGAAATTCTCTCTGTGATTTAGGGGAGATAATCAATTTGATACCCTTATCTATGTTCAATACACTCGGTTTGGAAGAATCGAGGCCCACTACCATCACTCTGCAGCTGGACAACAAATCGTACATTACTTCGGACAACATCATTGAGGACATGCTTATTCAAGTTGGTAAGTTTGTAATTCTGTTGACTTCATAATTCTTGTTTTTGAAATAGATCAAAAGGCGTCGGTCATATTGGGTAGACTATTCTTGGCTACTGGAGGGGCCATCATTAATGTCAATGTAGGAAAGCTCAAGATGGGAGTACATAATAAGGAGGCCAATTTTAATGTGTACAAAGCTATCTCCACACTTCACACTATAAAGATTTATGAATGATCATGGTGGTGGTCCAGGATAAGTATGGGGTGGAGAAAGGGGAAGAGGAAAACCCAATTGTTGATGAAATAGGAGAGAGCAAAGTCAAGTTGCTCACACTCAGTAGGGGGGTAGATCATGAGCGGAATGGTGGTGAGGTGGAGAAAAAGTGAAGAAGGAAGGTATCTGATAGACCTACAGAAAGGAGGAGGAAATGCTTAAGGGTGTCTTGAGCTGAGACTTGCGCTGTGCTGTAATGTTAAATCAGGCGCTGGTTGGGAGGCAACCCAATTTGTAATAGTATAGTTTTTCTTAATTTTATACAATATCATTTTTGTTTGGTTTTGGTGTGCAAAAAAGGGGAAGTCTGAGTACCCAAATTTCAAGCCAAGGAGCATATTTTAAGCTTAAGTGTGGGGTCGTTCGACCCATGAATCAAAGAAATATGTTGCTAGTTGGGCCCTAGAGGGTCTTAGGGAGTATTTCTCGCTCATGTCTTATTTTATTGTATAGATTCTCTTAAGGGCAGAGCATGACTTTAAATGTGGGGTGAGGGGATATCTTTTGATATTGTGGGATTAAGGGTGAGTAGGACATCAAGTTTTTTTTGAATATTTTTTGAAAAATGGCATGTCTCATCCACCTTTTGGTTTTTCTTATGGGCTCGGTTCTTTTCTAGAGGGGAGACCTTTGAACCAGGTAAATTTTTTATTTTAGGAGTAGTTCTAATTGTTTTAGGAGAAGAAAAGGCTTTTCTGACAATGGATGGTTGATTAACATCTTCAGAGAAGTTAGTCATCAGGAACTAGGTAGGAAACTTGAACTAAGAGCCATTTGAATGCTAAGTGCTCGGGTCATGCAATTATTGATTTTGAAAGTTGAAAACATGTAATGAAAAATTATGAATGACCTCTTCTGAGACACCTAGGCTCATTTACTAGACTCTTGTGTGATTATATTGGTTTGATACAGATTTCTTTCTATTGTTTGCCTAATTTTGGGTCTATATGAATCTTCCGGAGTTAAACATGTGTCATGTGTGTGAGATAATTTGCATGCATTTCATACTTTCGTATTGATGCCTAGAACTTGCCTGGTGTTTGTGTTAAATAAAATGAAAGGTGTTGTATTTAGGAGATGATACAGGCTTTTCTTTGATTAGCCTACTTTTATCCTATGAATTACATACCCATTCATGATATCCTTAGTTAACCATGTCGAGCCTTTAGCCTATTCTTTTAGTATCCATATTAAAAGCTAAATACCTTTTAGCTCTATTGATCTTTATGTGATCCAAATGACTCCTAAGGCACTTTAAAATTGAAAAAGAGAAAGGTTGTTATGAAAGAAGTGCAAGTGAAGAGAAAAAAAGGAAGCTAAAGTGTGGGAGTTAGAAGAAAAGATAAAAGTTGAAAAATGTAAATCAAGGTAGGTGATGTCAGTAGGGAGATGAAAAAAAGAGAAAAAAGAATGAATAAACTGAATAGAATAAATATTATCAAGAACTCCCTACTAGTCACCCAAGTTGCAGATATTTCAATCAAGGGAAGGCACAAGGAGTAAAGTAAGAAGATCAAGGAGTGTCCTAAAATTGATAAAATTTGTGAAGTATTAAAGTCATTAGAGATGTCACTATTCTAGATAAATAATTCCAACCCGTTCCTTAACTTACATTACAACCATTTAAGTCCTACTTGATTTTGATTTTGACATTCTTAGAGTATATTCACTAAGGGCAAGCCTATGGTTCATCATATATTGCATGAGAAGTTCTTTGTGAGTAGTCATAGGGGTAGTCAAGTAGTCTTAGAGTTATTAAAAATGATGCTAAATTATGTATTATCTACCTACAACTAGTAACTTAGTAAAGTGAATAAATATAGCAATATGATGCTTCAACTGTATTATAGAAATTGCCAAAACCCTGGATCTTTTATATCATCTAACAAATAACCAATCATTTAAGCATTTTCTTAAGTCTTTAATTTTTTTAATCAGTAGTATAAACAATTCTCCAAGAATCATTTTTTTATTTTGGAATAGTTTGAATAAGAGTTTAAATTGGACTAATAATCTAACAAGTCCCTGTGGGTACGATATCTGAACTTCAACGTCCTATATTACTTGACGACCACGTACACTTGCGCGTGCATTTGGACGTATCAGGTCTTTATCAAATGACTAGACATTTCACAGAGATTGGAAGACTATAAACCTAAAATCAAGATGACAAAGGTGTTATGGGACTTCCCTCTAATAGGATGGTACAAATACAATATAGATGGTACATCTAGAGGAAATTCGAGGAGAAGTTCATATGCCATTTGTTGTTGAGATTGAAATGGTGATCTAATATATTCAGAAGCAGCAGAAATAGAACAAACCACTAATACAGAGGCTGAGACAAGGGCAATTCTAGAGGCGTGCAGATGTTGTCAACAAAAACAAGTCCCTAAGGTTATCATAAACACAGAGTCCCTACTACTAAAGAACATCATAGAAATCAAATGAAAACAACCATGAAACATAATTGTATGAATACATGAACTACACCACATATTAGCTATGAGACAAACACAAATATATATACTAAGAGAAGGTAATAAACTTGCAGATTATCTAGATAATTTTTCTTTGGAACAAGGAGACATAAAGTATCACAATTTTCAAGAAATGGATATAATGATAGAAGAATAATCAAGGGAAAAAAACTATAGTGTCTAGCTAGTAAATGAGCACAAAATTGATACATAAATGCAAATAGGTAATGAAAAGGGAGAATTAAAATGTTAAAGAGATTACAAGAGAAAATTACAGAGTCCAAAATCGATTCAAAGTGGGATACAAAATAAAAAGGGAGGAAAAATAATACAAAATCTACATAAGAAAAAAAATAAAAGAGAGATCCAATTTGGATGAAGCTATGTTCGCTAACAATACAACTTTAAATTTGCAAAGAATAGAGTATATTTAGACAAATACAACACAAAGCATCGAAAAATAAACAAAAGAGGCAGAAAAAGTAAAGATAAGATACACAAAATCTCCGATGAAGATAAGAAAAGATACAAAATTCAAGGGGATTTACTTACCAAATGGAAGGAACATAGCAAGAGAATGGAAGAAGAAAGAGCCAGAAGAAGAGAGAAGATGATGAGGCTGAACAAATGAGAAGATACAGACAAAAAAATTTATTCTAGATAATCTCTTTTCATTTACATTTTTGCTTTAATTTTTAAGTCTTGGGTCAAGTATTAGACCAAACCCACTTTTAGTTTATATTGAACTTTGATTTGATTAAATAAAAAATGGTCTAATAGGCATTAATATATTAAAAAATAAATTCCTAAAATATACTCCCGTAGCAGCAATATTGAGAGATGAGATTCAAAAAATAATCCGAACAAATTTCATATTTTTTGTGTCCCAACAAAATAATGAGTTACTAGTTAAGAAAATAATGAAAGCCAACCTAATGGTTTTAGTATATTATCTGAAGTGAATAGAACAAACTTCCACCAAGCTCATGGTGAAAAAATCGTGGCCCCGTGTAGTCAGACCTCAGTTGTGGTCATGGATGTAATTGAAGAAAAATTTTCAATCATGATAAATGTCTTGCATCAAATAATATTCTTCACCCCATGAAGTGGAAAAAAAAAGATAAATGGGATGAAATGGTGTGAAAGAGAAACACAAAAGATAAATGCCATAAATGTGGAGGAAAAGGTCATGGCGATAGTCGATGGAAAAAAAATTCTCTATGTTATTATACATGCTTCTATTTTCTCCTAAAGTAGAAACATCTTAAAAGAGGTACTAAGCTATTACGATTTAATATACTTAAGAAACGTCCAGATGACTGTGTTCCACTCTTGAAGAATGAGAACTTTTGATAAATATTACAAATGCAGATTTATTTTCTGAAGTGAATTTGATAGTGTTTAGTGAAGCTGATCAAGACAGACATGCACTTGATTGTGAAGATATCATGACTCACGACAAGACGAGGTAGAATTATTGTGATGATATCATAACTCACCTCTAGAAAATGTAGAATAATTGAGAAGAAATATTCTTAATATTTTATCTTTTACTCCTGAAGTAGTAAAATCCTGAATTTTATTTCTGAAGTAGTAAGATTCTTAAATCTACTCTTGAAGTAGTAGAATTTGAAAATCTTCTCTTGAAGCAGAAGAATTTATAAGATATCTGAAGTGATGTCTTCTTGTACTTGAACAAAATAATGATCTATTGATGAATTCATATTTCAGCCACATTTTAATAATTATCTTTCATTCTGCAAAACCAATGAAAAAGATACCACTCCTTGAGAGATTAAATAATAATGGATATACATATGATTTAT
>JACEIK010009923.1:16914-46958 GCA_018107945.1 Datura stramonium | reverse complement strand
GGTGTTGATGATGTGGTAGATTGTGATCTCCCTCGCCCTACTGACGGGCACTCCTTAAGCCAGTCTCCAAGCTGTCCATACCCAAAACAGCCCTCTCGTCCCTGAAGGCATTCTCCTGGGTGGTTCCTACCACACTTGGGGCAAGCTGGATACTTATTCCCAATACTGTGAGTCTGAGACTGAGTGCCAGATGATCCACCCCTCCGATCCCGGCGGGACCGAAAGGTTGGGGCACTGGCTGAACTAGGTGCTGGGGTTCTCTACTGCTATTGTTGCTGCTGTTGTGGGCGAAAACCCCCTCTAGACCTTTGATGGCCGAAATCTGAATGGCCAGTCCTTGTCCTTTTGTTCTTACACTCCATATCCTTCAGCTTTTCAGCCTCAATCTACTAGGCATAGACAATCAAGATAGAAATGTCCATGTCCTTATTCAGCATCGCAGTCCTGCAGCTCCTTGAAGACCAGATTCGACACTCCATTTACAAACTGCAGCATGCGAGCCCTTGGCTCGGCTACCATCTCTGGAACATACTTAGACAGCCTAGTAAACTCCAGAGCATACTCCTCCACAGTTCTATTACCCTATATCAAGTTCATAAACTCCGCCATCTTTGCCTCCCTCAGCTCCCGAGGGAAAAATCTATCCAGGAAAGCTGTGTGAAATTCTTCCCACTCCACTGGTCCTGCTCCCGCTGGCCGCCCGTCTTTCCACTGGTCATGCCAGACTTGAATTACCCCTTTCATATAATAGGCAGCCAAGTCGGCACTCTCAGAGTGACTGACACCCATAATTCGGGTGATTTTCCTAATCTCGTCTACAAACCCTTGTGGGTCCTCTCCCACCTTTGTCCCATGAAAATCTGGAGGGTTCATCCAGTGAAGTCCCGCACCCTCACAGCTACTGCAGACCCATTGGTGTTCATACGGACCACTTGCTGGTTCACCTGGTTGGTGATTGTTTGGGCCAGCAGTTGAATAGCCGCCCTGAATTCAGTGGTAGACACCGGATCATCTTGAGGAGTTGTCGGGGCTGGTGGGGCAGGTCTGTTGACATTACCATCCCTTCTTCCATTACCACGTCTGGGAGGCATGGTTCACTGAAATGAAACAGAGCACGAATTAGAAGGGCATTTCTGGAATTAAACTTTAACGCACGATAAAGAGTATGAACAAAAGAGAGTTTTCCTAATAACATTTTGTATCCTCCTCGTCATAAGTGTGGTGCGCTTCACATCCATGAAAAGGACTCTACTCGATGTGGCTTTCATACTTTCCGAGGATACTCTGAACCTAGCACTCTGATACCAAGTTTGTCACGCCCCGAGTCTACACCCTGGACGTGACACGGTACTTAAAACCACAAGTGACCCCAAGTCAACCCCTCGTCTATCATTCACTAGCATTTTGAATAAACATGCACAACGGAACTTTGAAATAATATCATAAAACATTTGTGAAAGACAATTCTGAGAACATATAGTTCAAAACATTTGAATAATACTGATAGTTCTGAAAGAAAATCATGTCTGACTGAAAGACATCTAACTGAGGAGTTGCTGGAACAAGCCCTCAGCTAACACAAAGTCTAAATGAACTAATAAATCACTGAAAGAAAGAAATAATGCCCTCGGATGATGAGGACTTACACTTCACTGCTAAGTTGAAGAATCTGAACTGCGGAAACTAACAGTGCTGAGTTTGAGAACCTGCAGCTGTATCATGAAAAGATACAACATAAAAGTATGTGTTAGTACTTTGAATGTACTGAGTAAGTGGGAGAAAACATAACTGAATATAATGCCTGAACTAATATGACATGCAATGACCAATAAGTAAACTGAACTAAACTATTGAAGTAAACTGAGGTGGTCAAAATGACCCTGTCTCGATGGTCGAGGCATGTCCTAAGTCTGAAAGTACCGATCTGGAGATATTTAACTCAACTAAGCTAAAACTGGAAGAATTAGAACTAAATTAAGCTGCTTATTCTGAAATTGGACTGGACTGACTAGTGGGAGAGTCTATAACCGACATTAACCACGTGAGCTAAACGGAGTCCGGGATGTATACAATCTTCAATTGTAACCCAATATGCTCTTGCTAGGTACAAAGGCATGAACCGGTGATCACAAAAGTCTCTGGGGCCAATTGTGCCAAGTAATACTGTAACCTACATTAGAAACGTAGTTTTGGGAACCTGGGTGCGCGAAACCCCGGCCTGCTCAGTGCTAAATCCTACTCCCACTGCAAAAACCTAAAGTGAGATACTACGCCGATAGCTCAAAACTCGGGTTCCAAGACTAGTCGAGACATATACCGAGTACTCTTGAGAGTCTTATCAGACCAAATTCTGAAACTGGGTTCTAGACTGGTCAGAACTGCTTATCTGAAAGCGTCATAACCGTCTAAGAACAATCTGTAAACTGAACTAGGGTCTTGGGGATGTTCAGAGATATATAACTAGAATTTCATGACCGCCCAATGGACCAAATAACTATACTGAAATCGATTCTAATAACCGAGAGGCACCACTGACGCCTCGGGAAAAGATTGAAATCAAACTGATCAGTTGACACTTTCTGGATAGTTCTAAGAAGGTTTTGTGTTCTAACTGAACTAGACTACTAAGCAGCTAATAGAGAACCCACTCATTCCAATAACACGGAAAATTTCATAATATAGCGAAGTTTCAATAATTAAAGGAATCTCATCCAACAGGGCTAAAATCGTTATCATTAATGGAAGGATTGCTCAAAATATATATATAATAAGAATCACTTATAAATTCAGCCTAAACATACTTCAAAAACTAAAAAAATTTAATACACAACCGATCACCGCCGAGAATTTAGGGCTGCAAAATCACATGGCAAGAACATCAGCAATATACTCAAGAATTGATGAAAATCATATGAATGATAAGCATAGACAATAACCCAATTGAAACTAACAAAAACCAACATGAAAATCTTTTCACAATCAAAAATCCCAAGGCTAAACCGATAGGAGAATTGTTGAGGATTTTTTGGGGACACAAGGGAAGTAAAATTCCCTTGTTGAATTCCCACATACCAGACTAAAATCTCCCGCCGAAGAAGCTTGAACTGCTGCTATAGATAAGAATCCCTAGTCTTGCTTGGAGAGTTCTTAAGAGGAGAACGTTCGATCTTTTTTTGAGAATTGAGAGTGTGGGATGAGGAATGAACTATTTTCCCCTACTAAAATGTCTAAAATTAACACTAAACGACGTAGTTAAAGCTTGGGAGAGTAGGAAATTACTAAATAGCCCTTGGAAATTTGTCGGAAAACTGTCAGTGCCCCTAATAGGTGACCTAACGGGTCGTGGTGACTCATCACAACTCGTGTCACTCCCATCAGGTACACTGCCTGGGATTCTCATTAGTTCACAATGAGGACCCTAACGAGTCGATGGCACAGATGACGAATTGCACTCCACTCGTCAAGTACACTCGGTCAACTAAATATATTCCCAACTCGCTCCGACCACGAGTGACTTAACGAGTCGTGGACAGTGACCACGACTCGTGAAGTCCCCTCGTTGGGTACACCGCCCGTCCTCTTATCAATTATCAATCCTCCTCTTCACGGCTCACCTAACAAGTCGTAAGGTCACTTAACGACTCGTTAGGTGGGACACATCCCGAAGCTTTCTATAGCTTTTCTAGATTTCGATTTAAGTCCCGAAATTGGATTTTGAGTTTTCGGGCATTACATATACATAATCGTAAACAATCATAAATCATGAGGAATGCGAGAGATTCTCTTAACCGACATACTCCATATGAGCACACACATGGCTTCCACTTGTAACCCTAGTCGGGAGGGTATTCGTACCTTTCCAAGGGTAGGACCAAGAAAGTGTGACATCACCATGAAAAGAGCCAATTGGGCTGGGTACAGTCCTGCTAGGAGGTCGCAATATACCTATGGTGGTAATCTTCGTTTATGAGGTCCGCAAGAGAAGCCAGCCCCGAACCCACTCGGTGTTCGATACTACTCCCAAAACATATATAGTGCTCATTAAATCATACATGAATTCATGGGCTAGTTAAATCATGATAATCATAAATATACTTGTACATACATGAACTAGCTATGAAAACGAGGCCCATGAATCGGCCAAGACATTATTTATGTTTCAGCGAGGTTCATACATACTTGGCATCATGCATATAGCTTGAATTTCATAAAAATCATAATGGGTAACATAATAAATTCAGGATTTAAATCATAATTTATACTGGGCTTGTATATATAATCAATGGAAGGGTAGATCATAAATTGATTGATCATGGTGGGCATACATACTAGGGCTTGAATACATGGAAATCCAACCAATAATATTATAATTAGTTTAAGCTACAAAAGTTGATCAAAACCCATACATTATAATTAGATTCAAAATCATAAAGCTCATTCCTTAAATCCATTAGAATTTTAATTAAATCAATTTCAAAACCCCATGAATTTTTATTGAAATTTTAGTAAAATCGTAGAGGAAGGGCATGGGTGTGGGAAGAAACCACCTATTGAGAACCTTACATACTCGGAATACAACCTCTCTTGACAACCCAAGAAGAAATTTCAATCAATTGATGAGTTCTAAGCTTGAATCACTCTCCAATTCCCTAACTTGCATGCATGAATGAATGAAGTGAAAACCGAACTTAACCCCTTTAAATTTCCTATTCATAACCCAAAATGTGTCGAAGTTTAGGCCTTAGGATCTTAGGAATTTATGAAAAAGCCCTTACTAATTGGCAAAAAAATAACTGCCTGGGGGTCCCAACGAGAATCTAACGACTCTTCATGAGGGGCCAGGACTCGTGGAGTCGTTTCTTCGGTACACCGCTATCGATCTCCCCCGGGCTCTTCACGGGTGACTTGACAATCCGTTGCTGTGACCATGACTTGTGGTCACCTCCCGTCATCTTCACTGCCTTAGTCTCAAATAAAAACTTACCCTGCTTGATCACGACTCATCCCACGAATCATGGGACCGACCACGACTGTGGGGTCCCCCCGTTAGGTACACCGTTTGACTTCCTTCATTTATTCTCCACCATAACCCCACACGACTGACTTGACGACCGTAGACGGACCATGAGACGTTCCCACGCCTGTGGGGACCCCCTGCACTTCAATTCCTCTAGGTCTCCCCATTGCGGGCCACCTGACGACTCGCGGGACTCTCTCACGAGTCGTCCAACGACTTATCCCCGTAACCGGGCTAATCGATCCGCTTTCCCTGCTTCAACTCCCAGGTCGGATCTTTGAGTTCTCAGGGTATAACAATATCTCCTTGGGAAAATTCATATCCTCAAATGTTAGAAACACACAGAAACCAGAAACATGCAATCATCATCTCTGTAAACACCGATCGCTTAAACCTAAAATTGACGGAATAACTACTCCGAAAGAACTACATAGCTGAACCGAATCAGTCATCACATACATCTATCATAACATAAATCATACTTGCGCACATGAACTGTACATGAACCGATTAGAGAATTGGGGCGAAAAAATCGATACCTCAAATTGAAAATGAGCCGGTAGGGAATGTGTGAGGGTATTTAGCCGTCATAGCCACTTCAACTTCCCACGTAGCTCCTCGACATGCTAAGCCTGCAACACCTTCATCGAAGCTACTTTGTTTCTCAACCTAATGTAACCTGGAGTTCCAAAACTGCAACTGGAATCTCCCCTCATAACCGAGGCTATCTCTCACACTCAACGTTCCACCGTGACAACATAAAGGATCACCCAAGCACTTTTTTCAAGAGATACATGAAAGATGGGATGAACTGAAGATAATTCCGATGGCAAGTCTAACTCATACCTACCTTACTCACTCTTCTCATAACCCGGATAGGGAATTGGTCATAGAGGGACTAAGTTTTCCTTTCTTTCCGAACCGCATGACTCCCTTCATGTAGAGACACTCAGAAATACCCAATCGCCAAACTCCCGAACTACAACTCTCTCCTTCTCACATCCGCATATGATTTTTGACGACTCTGAGTGGTTTTCAGCCTGTCCCTTATCATCTAAACTTTCTCCATGGCCTTATGAACCGAATCATGTCCTATCATACGCCACACCAACCTCAAACCATCCTATGGGATGATCTACACCTCTCCCTTAAAGATTGAATGGTGCCATTTGGATGCCGGAGTGATAGCCGTTATTGTAAGCGTACTGATCATGGGCAAGGATCATCCCAACTACCTTTAAAGTCCATCACACAAGCTCCCAACATGTCCTCGAGAGTTTCAATTGTCTGTTTCTGCCTAACCATCCGCTTTCTGGATGGAATGCTGTACAGCTTAACCCGAGTCCCAAGCCCTTTTGGAAAGACCGCCAAAACTGAGAGGTAAACTGAGTACCTCAGTCTGAAATAATAGACAAGGGCACTCCATGTAATCGCACCAACTCACGGATATACATTTGGCATAATCACCCGCTGAATTCGTGGTTTTGATTGGTAGAAAGTGTGTTCTTTGGTCAACCTCGTCTACTACCACCCGTAAATAGAATCATAGTGTCGGCGAGTACAAGGTAGCCCTGTAATGAAATCCATATTAATCTCTTCCCACTTCCAAGTAGGAATGCGATTATCCCGAAGTACGCCTCCAGCCTTTGATGTTGACTTTCACATGCCGAGGTCGGCACTTGGCTACGAATTTCAAAATATCCTTCGGGCGTCGTTCCACCAATATATTTCCCACACATCATGATACATCTTGGTGGCACCTGTATGGATAGAATACCTGGATCCATGTGCCTCATGTAATTCCGGTCCCTCAAATTATCCACATCTGAAACATATACGGCCCCTGGGCACCAGCACACCATATCCCCTTGGAGAAGACCTTCACCTTCTGAATTCCAACGCTTCCTTCACTTTACTAAATATCGATCCTCATCTTGTCTGGATTTCACATCCGTCACCAAGGACGATTCTAATCCATTTTGCACAACAACGCCGCCATCGGTCGAGTCGACCAATCTAACTCCCAACCTCGTAAGTCGATGGACATCTTTCACCAACTCCTTCTTTCCTTCATCCACGTGGGACACATACCCCTCCATAGAGAGCCTACTAAGAGCGTCCGCCACCACATTAGCCTTACCCGGGTGGTAAAGGATACTTATGTCGTAGTCCTTTTAGTAGCTCCAACCACCTCATTTGCTAAAGATTGAGATCGTTCTGCGTGAACACATATTGTGAGCTCTTGTGATCCGTGAATACATCCATGTGGACCCCAAATAGTAACAATGTCGTCATAACTTCAAGGCGAACACTCACTGTAATACAACTCAAGATCAGCGAGTCAGGTAATTCTTCTCATGGGTTTTCAATTGTCTTGAGGCATATGCTATCACCTTCCCATGCTGCATCAACACACACCCAAGTCTCGATTCCCCGATGTATCACAATATACAACAAAACCACAGGCCTCGAGTAGGGTCAATGGCCGGGTGACTCGAGTCTTCCACTCTTGGAAGCTCTTCTTGCAAGTCTCCGACCATTGGAACTTTACCTTTTTCTGAGTCAACCTGGTCAATGGTGTTGCAATTGATAAAATCCCTCAACAAACCTCTAGTAGTAACCTGCTAGGTACAAATAAACTCAAATTTTTTAAGGATTCACCACAGGCAAAAATCTTCACCGCCTCAATTTTCGAAGAATCGCCCTTATGCCCTCACTGATACCACATAGCCCAAAATGTAACCGAGTCCAACCAAACTCGCACTTACCGAACTTTTCATACAACTGATGATCCTTAAGAGTCTGCAACACTATTCTTAAATGAGCGGCATGCTCCTCCTTGCTCTAGAGTATATAAGGATATCATCGATGAATACAATGACGAGCATGTCTAGATATTGCTTGAACACCCTATTCATCAAGTCCATGAAAGATGCAGGGGCATTGGTTAGTCCAAAAGACATAACAACAAATTCATAGTGTGACGATAATCAGTCCTGAAAGCAGCCGAATGTCACTCTCCTCGAACTCTTGAGCTAGTGATACCCGGACCTGGAGATCTATCTTTGAGAAACATCTGGCTCCTGAAGTTGAATAAACAAGTCATCGATCCTTGGTAAAAGGTACTATTCTTGACGGTGACCTTGTTCAATTGCAGGTAATCAATACACATGCGAAGGGATCCATTCTTCTTTGGACAAAGAGAACCGTGACCCCATGGAGACTTTCTCGGTCTAATGAAGCCCTTTATCCAACAAATCCTTCAACTGAGTTTAACTCTTTTAGCTCAATAGCCATCCCGTACGGAGAAATAGAGATAGGCTGCGTATCGGGTAAGAGTCAATGCTGCACCCACTTCTCCTGGGGGAACACCTGGCAAATCATCGGGAAACCTGACATCACACACTACCGGAACTAACCATAATAGTCGGGGTCTCAGACTCAACATCCTTAACCCAAACTAGGTGATACATACAGCCCTTAAAAATCATTTTCCTAGACTTAAGAATGAAATAAATCGACCGACCGGGTACAGCTAAATTACCCTTCCACTCGAAAACTGGGACTCGTCTAAAATTAAAATTCCACCGCACGGTTCCTACAATTCATCGAAGCATAACATGCAAACAGCCAATACATACCCAAAATGATGTCAAAGACAATCATAGCTAACTCTACTAATTCTATGGAGGTAACCTTATGCAATATTATGATGGGCAATCTCTATACACCCACCTAGCTACAACCGATTCACTGACTGGGGTAGAGACTGAGAACGGTTCTAACAAAATTTCAGAACTAACTCCAAAACTACTAGCAATATAGGGAGTCACAAAAGATAAAGTAGCTCCTGATCAACAAGATGCCATCAATATGGAAGACTTGCAACATACCAAAGGACTACATCTCGAGAAGCTCTCCGCTTCCTAGCGGGGTACTAGAGCATAAAACCTATTTTTGGCGATGACCGCCTTCTAAAACTAGTAGAGGCACCCTGCTGAGGGAGACGTTCTACTGAGCGGCAGAACTGGCTGCTACTCACACGGGCCCCACCGACTCCCGACCTGGCCGAGAGGCAGTCCCAAGTTGGTGCCCATTTTGCACACCCGAAACATGCATCTAAGCCAACTAAGCACCTCCAGGGATGACTTGCCGCACTTCGCACAAGCCGGAAAATGCTAGCCATCTGCATGTTACCCTGATCCTCGAGCCTGGAAGACCTACTCCTCTAGTCTCCTAAACCTAGATGGCATGTTGGCCGATGATGGAGCCGAGCGATAGACTCCGCGCTGGGACTGTTGGTGTCCACCCCCGACCTGACTCCGAGAAACCCCATAGTTGTCATTCCTAGCTCTCTTGGACTCCCCCTCTCTCCTCCGGTAGATCGACTCCATTTGTTGTGCATAATACAATACTGGGGAAGTCAATATCCCGATGAAGCATGGCGATCCTGGGCAACTTGTACAAGTAATACCTGCCACCCCATGCACAAACGGCTAACTCGAGCCCTTTGATTCGCCACCAACTCCGAAGCATACTTGATAATCGGGTGAACCTAATGTATACTCCTGCACGGACATGTTACCCTGCTTCAAATTAACAAACTCGCCCGCCTTGAGCTCTCATCTCCCGAGGGAAGAACCGATCCATAAATGTCGTGTGAAAATCCTCCCAACCTATCGTGCCTACACCCACTGCCCTGGAATCTCTCCATTTCTTAAACCATATGTGAGCTACCCCCTTTAGCTGATAGGAGGTCAAGTCAACACAATCTCCATTGTTCACCCCCATAACCTCCGGGTGATCTTCGTAATCTCCTCAATGAAATCGTGGGTCCTGTCCACCTTCTTCGACCTTGTGAACTCAAGAGGGTTCATTCTCAAGAAATCCTCACTTGTGTTGTTGCCGCATTCCCATCTCCGGTGGGTGCAATGCGCCACCGTTCGATTCTCAACCTGGGTAGTCATGGTTCAGGCTAACATCCGAATTGCTGCCCCAAACTCAGCGTGGTAGCCAACCTTGGTGCGTGCCTCGTGAACGGGTGGGGTGGGCTGGTACTCTCACCATTGGTACCTCACATCATTATCGTTATCATTCCTTCTCGGGTTCACTGCCGCAGGCATGATGTCAGCGTAAAACGTGAATAGCACAAATTATAGGGCAGAGACTTTTCATCGCACTATTATGATCATGAAAGAAGAGAACATTTCCTAAACATCTTCTAGCCTCTTCGTCATAAGTGTGGGAGCGCTTCACACCCATGAAAAAGACTTCTACTTAATGCGGCTTTCGCACTCCCAAGGAAACTTCAAACCATGGCTCTAATATCAAGTTTTTCACCACCCGAACGTACACCCGGATCGTTGACACGGACAAGAGCCTCGAGAGACCCCAAGTCAATCCATGGAATGAGTGTACATCTAATTCAATCACATAAGCAGTAGACTTAACATAACAAAAATGTAAACATGCCATAACAATGTGAAGAAAAGACAATACATGAGTTCACATGATGGTTGAATACAACTTCTAGTCTAAAAAGCCTCTAGTCATGAAAGACGGGTTGATGGGACAAATCTCCAACTAACCCAACAAATCTGAAACTGAAGGAAAGATGAGTTTGAACATATGGCCCTCGGAACATGAGGATTCACCAAATCGCTTGATAACTATCTCTGAAGAACTACTGAGGAGGGTGAGCTCGAGAGATGGGTCTTGTATCATAAAACGATACAAAGATAGAAAGTATGTGGTCAGTACTTGTAATATACTGAGTAAGCACGGTAAGTAAAATGGACAATTAAAATATCGAAATCATAAGTGATCATAAGAGTGGGACATAGATCATGCTCATATCATAAATATCACCATCACATAAGGTTCAAGATTTTTAAAACATTCGTAATACAATCGTAATCATAATCGTAAGAGAAAATGCTAGTTTAACATGACTTGAGCCCATATACATAACTGTAAACATGCATAAATTATGAGGAACAGCGGGAGATTCTCTTAACCACATACCCCATATGAGCATGAAGCATGAAGCCCGACTTGCAAACTTAGTCAGGAGGTGTCCGCACCTGCCAAGGGTAGGACCATGAAAGTGTGATGTCACCACAGAAAAGGGCCATTTGGGCGGGGACAGTCCCATAGGGGGTCCCAACATACCTACGGTGGCACATAGTTTGTGAGGTCCGAGAAGAAACCTAGGCCCCAAACCCACTCGGTGTTCGATAATACCGCCAAACATATATAGTGCTCATAGTATAACATATATAAATTCAAGGGATAGTTAAATCATGATTATCATAAATATACTTGTACATACGTAACCAGCCATGAAACGAGGCCCGTGAGTCGGCCAAAACATAATTCATGATTCATTAGATTCATACATACTTGGAGATCATGCATATAGCTTGAATTTCATAAAAATCATAATGGGTAATATAATAAATTCGTGATTTAAATCATAATTTATACCGGGCTTGTATATATCATCAATAGGAGAGTAGATCATAAATGGATTGATCATGGGGCAATACATACTAGGTTAAATACATGGAAATCCAACCAATAATATTATTATTAGTTTGCTACAAAAAGTTGATCAAAAACCAATAGATTATAATTAGAGTCAAAAATCATAAAGCTCATTCTCAAATCATTAGAATTTTAATTAAATTAATTTCAAAACCCCATGAGTTTTTATTGAAATTTTAGTAAAATCGTAGAGGAAGGGCATGGGTGTGGAAGAAACCATCCATTGAGAACCTTACATACCTGGGAATAACTAGTTCTTAACCTCTCTTGATAATTCAAGAAGAAATTGCAATGAATTGATGAGTTCTAAGCTTGAAGCACTCTCCCAATTCCCCTACCTCGCATGGCATGAATGAATGAAGAGAAAATTGAACTTAACCCTTTAAATTTCCCTATTTATAACCCAAAACGTCGCAGTTTAGGCCTTAGGATCTTTTAGGAATTTATGAAAAGCCCTTAATAATTCCACAGGAAAAAAATAACTGCCAAGGGGTCCCAATGAGGGACCTAATGACTCGTCATGAGGGGCCACGACTGCGGGAGTTGTTCGGTCAGTACACTACTTATCATATCTCCTAGGCTCGGTCAAGGTGACTTGATGATCCGTTGCTTGTGACTATGACTCGTGGTTACCTCCCATCATGTACACTGCCTTAGTCTCAAATAAAACTTACCCTGCTTGATCACGACTCATCCCATGAATCATGGGACTCCATTACCCACTGTGGGGTCCTTCCGTTAGGTACACTCGTTTGGACTTCCTTAATTTATTATCTGATCTCACCCCACGGCTCACTTGATGACTCGTGGTGACTGACCACGAGTCGTTTCCAATAGCCTGTGGGGACCCCTGAACTTCATTTCCTCCAGGCCTCCCATGAGTCACCTGATGACTCATGGGTTATCCTCTCATGAGTCATCCAACGACTCGTCCTGCAACCGAAGCACCAATTTCTAGTCCTCCCCGTTTAAACTCTTGGGTCCGATCTTTGAGTTCTCGGGGTATAACAATTTTCATGAAAGAAAGATATTAACAAAGAGGATAGCTAACTACAACTCTCTGCCATCATGAAAATGGTAGCAGAAAGAAACATCATGTTCCAACTAACAAACAAACCCTAACTTTGATCTTCCGGGCTAGAACTGTTAAAGATTTTCGGAAGGATTTTAGGGCACAAGGGAGAGCAATTCCCTTGTTTAATTCCCACCTACCTGGTATAGAAATTTTTAAGAAAACCCTTGAGAAATCTGAGAAGAAAATTGAGACCCTTGATCCTGCTCTGTGCTCCCTGATTGAGTTTTCTACGTTCTGACTGTGAGAGAATGAGAGTGAATGAGAGAAAACAATCGATCGACTCCTTAAATCCCTATGAAAATAACCCCAAAAGACATTTTTAAGAGTTAAAAAGGTGGGAAGTTACAAAAATTCCCCTGAGAGAAAGTCCAAAAACTGCTCCGTTGGGATCCAACGGGTCACACAATGAGTCGTTGGTTGACACCACAACTTGTTGGGACCAGTCGTTGGTCCTGGGGCCAAAAAAATGTAAGCTTACTAGAATTGGAAACATGAGGGAAAATGACTTATTAGATGAACCAACGGGTCATTGGTTCCTCTCGCGGTCACTGAGGAATCTTAAACGGGAGTTGGAACTCCTACTACCAGATGACCCAACACTTGTTGGTAAGACCAACGAGTTGTGATAACCGCCCATCATCACCACCGATCTTCCTTGAAGGATTGGCCTGGTAATGGGTGGCAACAATAACTCGTTGAAATGAACCACGAGTCACAGTCCCACTCGTTGATTCTGGGGAAGGTTGGCCAAACTTTTGAACCGAGCAACAACGAGTGACAGAACAACTCGTTACTCCTCACAACGGGTCATTCCAAGTCTCATTGGTTCCCGAATGAAAACTTGCAGAGCAAAATAATGACTCATAGAACAATTCATTGGTGCTAACGACTTATTGTCTTGGTCATTCTGAGACAAACTTTTCTGATTTTTCTTGTTTATTCTGAGTTTGGTCTAGAAAGGTTTTGGGGTTACAAGTGATCCTGAAACACACAAAATTTAAGATAGAAAGCAGCTATGCAATTTCAGCTCATTTGTCAACTTTGAGACAGCTAAAAGATTGTATTTAAATTATGTAAGATAAAACACATTTGTGATTGTGCTATTATTGAACAGGTTAATAGTCCCCATATGAGTGACTATGATACATCTTCATTAGGAAGAAAGACTCCTCTTTGGAACTTCGCACTTAGCTAATGAGTTTTTGTTAAAGAATTTCGTACGGACACTATATGATTTGGGCTCCAATACCTACAATCGGCTCTTATTTCTCTGTTAAGTCGAGGGATTGGGTGGATTACCTGTTGTGTTGGAAGAGTATGTTGGTTCCTGTTCAGCGGCGATTTGTTCATACGGATCCTTAAATAGATTTTGGTGCAACTTGAGAGCATTGTCTAGCTTGAACTTTTCCATTTTATGGTACTTCAAAAGACTCAGTTGTGACTCCAGTTTTTTGTCCATGTCATGTGGACTCGGGATAATGAGTCTCAAGCTGCACATTATAAGCTGCAGTAGGACCAAACTTTTTCTTCTTGAAATCAAGAGAAAATCCCACCACTCGAATCAGTCTCTTAGTGTCCCTTACACTTCCAACTTCACATTGTAGATTGTAAAATTTTTTGAACCTTGATTTTGGTTGATACTTATAGTAAACATAGCAGCCTCATAGTTTCCTAAAGCTACAGCTGTTAGCACCCAAGATTCCAAGGATAGACCTACCGAATTCCCCTCTAACTTTCATCACTAATAACCATAGAATAGGCATGATCTAATATGGCAAAGGGTCTATTAGCAAGATTTGGACTCTTTTTCCTGGGAAAACAGTCATTGAGCCCTATTATATTGGGAATCTGTTGTTTTAGTTTCAGAAGATGAGCTACGTATTCTTTTAGATCTTTAACAGTTGCATCTAGGGACTGGAACTAAAGCCCTCAAACTCTTCCCACAAATTCTTCAAGGCAGAAAAAATACATCGATGACGTAGCCTTGAGTTAATGAAAATTTCTTTTGTGTATATTAAAGGTTCTTTAACTATCTACTTTATTGAACCTCTCATACAGATTCTTCAGACTATTTGGGCACTAGAATCATACATTATACCCCCAAGAAGACCCTAGATACCGAACTCATTATCCAAGATATTACTATAGCATTGGTTCAACTTCACCGATGCCCATTTCACTAGGAAAATATTCCTCCTTTCTTGCAAGTTTCATCAACCAAGCCAAGTTTATTCTACCTAGCAATGGAAACCTCAGAAAGAAACCACGTAGAGTAGTTCATACCTGTGTTGAAAGAGATGATTCGTAGGCCAATGTTTGATGGATAGAATAAACAATGGGTGATTATAAATAATCCTCAATACTACAGAACCGTCAGAATTGCAACAAAGAAATATCGCAAAGATTTGGATGATCACCGCCTGATGACTCCATTTCACAAGAGTTTGACGAATCAAGATTGAACAAATCGACAAGAAACTTAAGAGGTGCGGAAGTAAATGGATTGATTTCAAGCCCAAATTGGCGTATGATTTGATACCATGAACTAATTAAGTGAGTTTAATTCTTGAACTCTTTAGAACTTCATAAAGGAGGAAGAAGAAGAAGAAGAAGAAGAAGACAAGAACTTAAGAGGTGTGGAAGTATTTGGATCGATTTAAGCTCAAATTAGTGTTTGATCTGATACCATGACTAATTAAGATTCAATTCTTGAACTCTTTACAACTTCATAAAAGGACGAGGAAGGCAAGATTTGGACGATCACCAGTTGATGACTCCATTTTCCAAGAGTTTGGATGAATCAAGATTGAACAATCGATAAGAACTGAAAGAGGTGTGGAAGTATTTTGATCGATTTCAAGCTCAACTTGGCGTATGATCTAATACCATGAACTAATTAAGAGTTCAATTCTTGAACTATTTAGAACTTCAAAAAAGGAAGAAGAAAAAGAGCAGCAGTAGCAAGATTTGGACGATCGCCAACCCGATGACTCCATTTTCCTGCAGTTTGATGAATCAAGATTGAACAACCGACAAGAACCGAAGAGGTGCGGAAGTATTTGGATTGGATTTCAAGCTCAAATTGGCGTATGATCTTATACTCATGAACCACTAAGAGTTTAATTCTTGAACTCTTTAGAACTTCATAAAAGGAGGAAGAAGAAGAACAGCAATGTAGCAAGATTTGACGATCTCCAGCTTGGATGACTCAAATTTTTCAAGAGTTTGATGAATACAGATTAAACAATCAGACAAGAACCAGAAGAGGTGCGGAAATATTTGGACTGACCCCCAAGCTCAAATTGGCGTATGATCTGATAACATGAACTAATTAAGAGTTCAATTCTGAACTCTTTAGAACTTCATAAAAAGGAGGAAGAAGGGGTAGGAAGAAGAAAGGAAGAAAAGAAATATGAGAGAAGAAGAAATCTAATATTTGTTATATATTCTCATAGTGTATCTCATACAATGACATGTACTATATTTACAGTTGATAAAGAGATTAACTCATCATTCTAACTGTCTACTAATTTCTAACTAACTTCCAGAAAGGTGGCTAAATAACCAACACTCTCCTAGTGGCTTGGCCTTCTAACTGCTTCAAATAACATGACATATAAGCAAGAAATTAAGATAGATGTTCAACACAAAAAAATGAGTAAAAAAATTTATTTTTTGATTTCTTAAAGAGTAAAAGTTTGAGAGAAATAAAGATAAAGACCTTAGAGAAATTGCACCTAGGAATATAAAGGCTAGGAAAACATATGAAGTTAATCCCAAAATTGGAAATGTACAATGTAGCAATTGCAGTTGTAAAAAATCGAGAAGCCTAACCATGCTGCATTAATACAAGACAACTACATTTGTTTATCTAGCAGCATATTAGTGACTGCAGATGTGTGTATCAAGTTGATTGTATAGATTAGTGACTCAGGTCTTTTGAAGGTCATTCATGCTTGAATAATAAGAAAAGTATATATAAGTAGTATTTGATAAAATAATTAGCAAGCCCATGAAATTATGTAAAGGTGCAACCCAATAATCTTGAAGGGTAAGTCAAGTTTAACTTCAGATTAGAGCTCCCTTCTTTTTTTGGAAGGTGTGAAGCAGTGTCAAATTAAAATACCGAATAAGCACTAGCTCTCCCTGCAAAAAAAAAAAAAAAAAAAAAGGTGACCAACCGTATGATTTAAATTAAGGAGAATGAAGATCAATTGAAAATGAAGGCATGGGTTAAAGTCCATTAAAAGATGTGAAGTGAATGTATTAGGATTAGAAGACCAATCCTTGCCCTTTTGATCAAAAAAGGGGTAAATTCAATCAAGCCCAATTATTTCTATTTTATCCACAATGTATAAAGATATTAGGTAGATGTGATACCCCAAAAGTCCCTAAGATCATATCCGATTGAAACCGAAAGCAGAAAAAATTCACATCAGGCTATAAAATGACTCATCAGGCATCTGCCACTTGATGGATTGTCCGGTGACCAGTTAAGTGTGTGCAAAGCTGGAAGAATGAGAATTTTCCCCGACTTGACGGGTAGGGTGACGAGTTGTCGTGTCACTCCCACGGTAGTTGTGGTATCCCTGTTAGGTGTGTGAGGAGTGTGGCAAGGTTGAACTGGCAGTGTTGGCAATGGATGGAGGGAAAGTCGTCCTGCACCTCACGACTCGTCAAGTGGCCCGTAGGGAAAAGCAGTTCAGAAGAAGATTTTCCCAGAAGGTAACGAGTGAGGACCCCATGTTATTAGTGGTCCCAACGACTCATTAGGTCTCTCGTGGTGACTGACAAGATCAGTTTTTCTGTGAAATTAGTAAGGGTGCTTTTGTAAATCCCAAGCTCCTAAGTCCTAAACTACATCATTTTAATCTTTGAAAGAGGTTTATTAAGAAGGTTTAAGCCTATTCTAACCATTCGCCTCCCATGCATCCAAGCCTAGACCTCTCCATTGGAAGATCAAGCCTAGAACCTCCAAATTCTTCTCAAAATCCTTTAGGATTTAGGAAAAGTTGTAGATTCAGTTCTTCCAGGTAATAGGGCTATGAATGAGAGTTCCTTTCACCCTCATGCTAAAAATTTCTATATTCCATGAATTTAAGTTCTAGATCAAGTTCATGATCTTATGGGGTTTTATCCTAAATTTATGAAATTCTCTATGATTTATTTATGGGTCGATTCCCTTCATGTTTCAAAGCATGTTTTAAGATCTATGGGTAGATTTTATACCTATTTTGATTATAAATACATCAAGAAAGTGTTTGTACCATGCCTAATTATGTGTTTCATAAAAAGTCAAATTTATGATTCAATTATGATTTCGATTCTCCAAGCTCTAAATTATGGTTTATGATTTATTATATGATTTCCTACAAGTACTATTCATGAATTTATAAATTTCAAGTATGGTGATTTTCTCTAGCATGTATATTCTTCATAATTTATGAGTTTATGATTTTTGGGCCGACTCACGAGCCCTTATTTCCATGGCTTCATGTATTTCAAGTATGATCAAGTATGTTAAGATTTAACTAGCCCAGAACTTCATGTATGATTTCAGGATAATTATATGAGCTTTCATGTGCATATTTTTGGGAGTAGTGTCTAGCACCAAGTAGGCCCGGCGTTAGGGTAAACTTCGAGATCTCAGAACTACGTGTCACCGTAGGTACATATTAATGGTTAACCCTATGGGATCCTTATTAGTGATAGCATGCTATTTACGTCCCTTGCCTGCAAGCTTGAGACGGCTCTTCCACTTGGAGTGAGATATCCGTGATATCATGTAAGCTCTATCATGATGGTATCGGTTAAGATGAGTCCTCCCATTATTCCCTTATGATTTATGCTGTGTCATGTTTACGATACTTTGGCTCAATTTATGATTTACAAGATTCCTCTTGATTACGATTATGATCAGATTATAAATAGTTTTAAAAACCTTGAGCCCTTATGTTTATGCTATTATTATCACTTCATGTTTTGAATTATCCTACTCCTATAAACTCTTATGTATTGCATAGCCCATTTTTCTTACCTTGCATAATTATTACATTAAAAGTATTGACCATATGCTCTATGTTGTATCGCTTTATGATACAAGTTCAAGCATAGTCCCGCTTCCCGTACGCCCGCTTAGCTTGTGTTGGTGAGTCCTCATCTTCCAAGGACTTTCAATTTAGTTTGTTGCTTTGATTATTTAGTCCCAGACTTTAGAGCTAGTTGGAGTGTTATCCCATCATCTCATTAGACAGTTTAGAGGCTTATCGATATTATGTGGATGTTCGCCTTGTTGAGCGTTGACTCTTTTTATGCTCTTATGATATATTTATTCCCTTAATTTTCGTTTGCTCATGAAATATTTCAAATTCCCACTTTAGTTATACTCTGAAATGTTATGTGTGTGATGTGCCGTAATTTTACGGCACTTTCGATGCTTAAAACCAAGAAATTATGCACATTCCGTATTTTTATATAGGTATGATGTGTTTTGTGCTTAATGTTGTGTGAAACAAGTTCAAAAATAAATTGGGAAAATTTATGCTGAAAATAACTGAAAGGGTAACTGCCAGGCCCTTCACGAGTCATTGGCAGGATGCAATGACTTCCGTTGTTGAAGTCGTGGTAAAAGATGAGTTTGAAGATACTCGAGACAATGTACTGACGGTTGAGGGAATGACTCGTTACATCCGTAATGAGGTGAAGTCAGTCGTGGTGACTGAAGAAGAAATATTGCCAAAGTAGCCAGTGGAGTTGACGACAAATCCTAACGAGTCGTTAGTTGATCAAACGACTCGTTGGCAGATCACTGGAACCAACCGTAAGGTGAACTGGACCAGAAGGAGTTAGACCATGAGGGACCTAATGACTCATGCCCGTGCACGACTCAGTCGTTAGGTGACCTGTTGCCACAACTGGGTACGAGGACAGTGCTGAGGACGACTATTATTTAAGCAAGACACGACTCGTCGAGGACCCAACGAATCGTCACTAAGCCCATTGCCACCGCCGACCTCGGGGTTTCCGCTTTAGTTAGGAAAAGGTTTTCAAACTATAAAAACACAATTTAGGTTTATTTTTTAGAGAAGCCAATTATTATTAATTTTCAAGTAGGATTTGTGTTGTATGATTTGTCTGATTCAAGAAACAAGGTTTATAATTTTGTTCTTGAATTTGAGGATCAAAAGAAACATTGAAATTTATTCATCAACTTTGGAATTTTTATTCAATCTACTTGGTTTTTCTTCTACGATAATTTGTAAGTTGCAATTTTATGATTTATTCAATATGTTATTGTCGAGTCATCATACAAATATGAATAGATAAACCCATAACTAGGTTGTGGTGGGAACCAAGATGAATTAACACACATAGGTTAAATACTTAGTGATTCTTGAACGGGGTTTAATGCATGTATTGCATTTCCCTTCGTTTTGATTGATTCTTGACGGTTGCAAACGTTAGGACTTGCCTTGTTCTTACTTACCGGACCAAGGAGGTAATGAATGGGATAAAGGATTAACAACGGAGATTTGAGGCTATCAACCCTCATCTAATAGCTTGAACTTGTCCAGGGATAGCTAATCCAATATTAAGGGTAAGGGTCAATTAAAGTACACCCGTATGCGGACCAAGTTGCGTGGTGATAATCATCTAGATAGGGGACCAACCATTTAGGTGAACCTAACTTATCAATATTGCATGTTAAACACTGGAATAGATCACTAGTGTATAAGCCTTGTGGTTATAAAATCTTGGGGAACACAATCCTAGTCAGGTCGTTAATTGAATAGAAACTGAATTTGATCTAAGCATTCAGTAGTTTTACTCTTGTTTATTATTCTATTTCTTTCCCCCTTCGGAAATAAGTAACTCAATAGTAACAGCTATTCGCATTAACTTAAGTTCTTACCATATTCCTTGTGGGATCGACCTCAATCTTTATTGGGTTCTATATTTGACAATCAACCGCTTATATCTCAATTGTGAGGTGTAATTTGGGCGACATCAATGTGTCATGGGTTAGCTTAGGGTCATTCGTGGCTCTAGGTCTCGTGTCTCAATCTGGGGTTCATGCTTATGTCGTGACAAATTTGGTATCAGAACATTAGGTTTTGAAGTGTCCTAGGGTGTTTGAAAGCCACATTGAGTAGAGTATTTTTCATGGGTGTGAAGTGCGCCACACTCATGGGGGAGAGGCTACAAGACGTTTTAGGAACCTTCCCTTCTTTCATGATTCTATCTCGTGCTACGAAGTTCAACTCTCCTAACTCGTGTTATACACATTTGCAGAAGTATGTCTCCCCCAGGAACTAACGGAGGTCAGCCAGCCTCACCAACTCCAGCAAGGCCCCTATTTGGTCAGGTTACAGATGCGGATCTCGGGGCTGCCTTCAGAGTGTTGGTACGCGTCATGACCACTTAGCTTAACCAGTAGGAAATCACACTCGCGGACTCCACCGGAGAGTTGTTAACTACTAGGGTACAGGGCTTTTAGGGAAAGAGTCTGCCTAGGTTTCTTGGTTCAAAAGCAAATAAGAAGTTCAAGGGGAGAGGAAACGGAAACAAGAGGGCCAGGACAGGTAACTTTGAGTTTTTTCAACAAGGGTTAGGTGGTAGAAAGCACCTTCAACTTCAGCAGAGATCTCTAGTTTCGACTCGGGGAAACAAGGCTAGGGTAAGGGAGGTTACATAATCGGTGTGCAGAAGATGTGGGAAGAACCACCTAGGGAAGTGCTTGATGGGTTCAAATGGTTTCTTTTGGTGTATCCAACCCAGTCATAAACTCAAACACTGCCCATCAGCCAAGTAAGTGGCCAGAGAGGTCGTGCCCTGGCCACCCCTACAGCAGCCCAGTCCAAGTGGCCAGCATGCCTGAAGTGTTGTAGGAGACACCGGGAGAGTTTTTAGTTGGCAAATATGGTTGTTTTGGGTTTGGTAAGCCCGAACACGTACTTAGAGATTGCCTGTCGGCTCAGGGCAAGAATAGAGCTAGTGCTCCAGCCACCAGAACAGCAACCCCGCAGGTTTCCCATCTTAGCAGGGTGGGTTACCTAGTGCAGGTGGCGGGAAGATCCAAATGTAGTCCCAGGTATATTATGAGTTTTTCATGTCGATCCTTGCATGTTTCTAGGCCTAGGAATTTCCCCAGTATAAGGCATAAGGTCCCTTTTAACATTTTTATATAAGATTCTTTCCGTGGAGGGTAAGTGATGGTTATAAGTATAAAGTCTTCAGTGGTAGCTTTATGGGTGAATGGAAAGTCAAGAGCTAGTGACGTCAGCCTAGCCTTAAGAGAGGGTCTAAGAGACTTAGAACGATGAATTTAAGCTAAGGAGGAGATGATAAGATGAAAGTCCAGGATCAACAGCTATGGGAGATGGATACATGCTTATTCAAGTGTTTTCCTGTACTTCAGTCAATAGGATACTCCACTCATGTTGTATGTAAACATGTTATGCCCATATCTAAGATCCAAGCACTATTTACGTGTATTCATGTTCAGATTCATAGAATGAAAAGTAACCACTTCAGACAATGGTCCTAGTATTCTTTCATGATTCTGTAAATCTCAACTTCATGTCATGACCCTCATTATGTATATAAACTCATGTCTCTCATCATGCCCAACTCTATGAACTCAGTCTTTAAGATTCTCTTTAGCGGCTCATAAGATCATGCTATATCAAGTATACGCACAGCTAAGATTTCTTGAACAATTCATGCTCTTGATTTCCTTACTTTAAACCCAATGTAAGTTTCCCCGTGATGGAATTAACAGCTAAAATGTGTTCATTCAGGATAACTCTTTACCTGCCATAGGAGCCAAATATGCAGAAGTTCATGGAGTGCAGTTATTAACCAAGCGTAGAAGATAGGAAAAATTCTTGAATAGTGTTAACTACAAGGAGCCATGGGATAGAAATAAGTGGTAGGCTCAAATGAGGTGGTGATGTATAGGTAGACCAAAGCATAGTGTGATGGGTGACTCTTGGTTGGAGCTCGAACTTGTACGACTCTCGTGTTTAAGGGGAAGTAATGTTCTTAGTGGATAACTCTAGGTTGCAGGGGAGCTTGAACTATTTTGTTGTGTATGGTGATTCCTCTAGGGTTGGTCTCGGTTGTGTATGGATGCAACATGGTAAGGTCATTGTGTATGCCTCTAAACAGCTTAAGACTCACGAAAAGAATTACCTGATGCATAATCTGAAATTGGTAGTGATGGTGTTCGCATTGAAGATTTGGAGATACTATTTGTATGGGGTCCATGTGGATGTGTTTACGGACCACAAGAGCCTATAGTATGTGTTCACCCATAAGGATTTGAATTTGCAACAAAGAAGATAGTTAGAGTTACTCAAGGACTATGACATTAGTGTCCTTTATCATCCGTGTAAGGCCAATGTAGTGGCTGATACCCTTAGCAGACTTTCCATAAAGATTGTTTCTCATGTGGAAGATGAAAGGAAAGAGTTGATGAAGGATATGCATCGGCTTGCACAATTAGGAGTTCGCCTCGTGGGTTCGACAAATAGTGGTATCATTGTTCAAAATGGCTCGGAATCCTCTTTGGTGACTGAGGTCAAGGCTAGGCAAGATAAGGATCCTATTTTGATGAAGTTGAAAGAAGTGGTTCAAAATCAGAAGGTGGAGGTCTTCTCTCAACGAGGAGATGGTGAACTTCATTATCAAGGTTGTTTATGTGTTTCGGATGTCGATGATTTGAGAGAATGGATGTTGCATAAGGCTCATGGTTCCCGATACTCTATACATCCAGGTGCCACCAAGATGTACCGTGACCTACGGGAAGTCTATTGATGGAATGGCATGAAGAAGGACATAGAAAAGTTTGTTGTTAAATGTCAGAATTGTCAATAGGTGAAAGATGAGCATTAAAGACCAGAAGGTATGCTACAAGACATCATTATCCCCACTTGAAAGTGGGAATAGATCAATATGGACATCATTACAGGGTTGTCTCGCACTTGCCGGCAGTATGACTCTATTTGGATGGTGGTAGACAAGTTGACCAAGGCAGCTCATTTCTTACCAGTCAAAACTACCGATTTAGCTGAAGACTATGCTAGATTATGTATTCGAGTGTTAGTTCAATTGCATGAAGTTTCATTGTCCATCATATCAGATAGAGGTACTCAGTTTACCTCCTAGTTTTGGAGATTGTTTCAAAAAGGCCTTGGTACTCAGGTCAAGCTAAGCACAACTTTTTATCCACAAACAAATGGTCAGGTCGAGCAGACCATTTAGACTCTCTAGGATATGTTGAGAGCATGTGTTTGACTTCAAAGGTGGTTGGGATGATCATTTACCTCTCACCGATTTGCTTATAACAACAGTTACCACTCTAGCATCCAGATGGCTCCGTTTGAGGCTCTTTATGGGCCGAGGTGCAGATCGCCTATTAGTTAATTTGAGGTAGGTAAAGCTACGTTGATAGGGACAGATTCAGTTCATAAGGCTATGGAGAAGGTTCAACTTATAACGGAAAGGTTGAAAACAGCTTAGAGTCGTCAAAAGTCATATGCTGATGTGAGGAGGAGAGAACTTGAGTTTGAAGCTGATGATTGGGTGTTTTTGAAGGTGTCCCCCATAAAGGAAGTGATGAGGTTCGAAAAGAAAGGGAAGCTTAGTCCCTGATATATTGGTCCCTACAATATTGTGAGACGTATTGGCAAGGTGGCCTATGAGTTGGAGCTACCAACAGAGTTGGCTTCGGTGCATCTAGTTTTCCATGTATCATTGTTAAAGAATGCATTGGTGATCCAACCTTGTTGTCCCGCTGGAGAGCATAGAAAATTGGAAAGAATTTATCATTATAATATCCCTTAATGTATACTCTGTTATTTATAAGTGAGGATCTTGATTCCTCCTTATACTTCTTTATAAGCTTACATGGCCCTGTTCATTTTTTTTTCAATGGCAATCCACAATGTATATAGGGTCTCCCTTCATGTAAGAAGATTTATGATGAATATGTTTTGAATCCAGTCTCTTGAATGAGATGGAAGGTATGTTTACCCAAACAAAAAAATAAGAAGGTTGTATGTCTAGATAATTTCTTGACAAAAAACTTATAAATATTTTATAGTTGTTGTAGATTACTTCAGATGAACATTATGGCATAGTTTGCTGCCATACACATATTAGCTGGAGTATACGAATTGCTAAATTAAAAATATTGAGACTGTGTAAGCAATAGAGTTTAATGTTTGGAGTCTCTATCACATTTTCATTTTTTTAGTGGGTCGCGGATATTAAATGGTTTTAAAAAAAAGATAGATTGGAACATGGTACTTGACAAGGGTACAAAATTTATTGACTATTAAATTACTTCAGAACACATAATACTTATAAGGAGATGACCTTATAAGTTTTATCATGACTTGGTTCATATTGAAGATTGTATGTATATTTGGACATTAGAAAAATTATCTACAATTAAAATGCAATTATCCCCTACGGCCACAAGAATAAAACGAGCTATTTATGATCGCGAGCAAATTACCTAGTATATTGGCAAGAAGAAAAGCCAACACAAATGCAGCAATGACACCTAAAACCTTAATAGTTGCAGGGACTGACACATAATTACAATTCCTGCACCAATAATACTTGTTGGCACATTGAACACTGTCCTCCATATATATCACCTCCAGCAGGGGGATGTGTGCGCTGATACCATTCTCTGCCGGGTCCATCATGGCTCGTCTTCTTCTATGATGTTGGCTATTTTCTTTTTTGGTATGTCTTAAACGACTTGACCAATCAGTTAGATTTACCAAAATGATGCAAGTCTATTGTGAGAGCAAAATGCAAATGCTTCAATAATGCTAATGGACTTATGCTATGATGATTAATTTGTTTAGACATGTGGGCTATATTATATTGAGAGTTAGAAACTGCGGCCAATTTCTACTGTCAAGAACCTCTACCATCATAACTAGCACCACTATCAACTATACGATCAATACATCATCAACCAGCATACATTCTTCAGCCATCTCCATCAGTACCGCCAATTACTAATATCAACCAACTTCACCATTACAACCACCACTATCAACCGCCACCATCACACCAGCCGCCACAATCACGCCAGCCGCCTCCATCATTAACAATTATCACCACCACCATTACTAGTCACTAACACCAATTATTATCACCACCACTATAAATCATCTCCGCCATCACTAGCTAACATAAATATTTAATTTTTTAAATCAAATAATAAATTTACTTTATTAAATTAATATTTTCTAAAAATATTTAACTATGTTTTATTTGAATTGTATATTTAATCTGTTTATAAATAATTAAAAAATATGCACATTCAAAGTTAAAAAACAAACAATCTTAATCATTCAGTGTTCAGATCTAGAGACAACATCTTAATCTTTCATATGTGCATTCAGATTCAGGCGTCTTAATCTTAATGAAAACAAATAAGGTCTTTGTATCTTTAGTTGATTCTCTTTGTAAGATATTTTCATGTCGTTTCCTTTTTAATTATATTTTCCGAGTTTAAGATTAACTTTATATCGATAAATATTGCCACCGAATTGAAAAAGAAAAATACAAACCAATATCTTGAATATCATTTATTTGGCGATTATAACTTTCCCTATATTTCCTAGGTGCATGATAAAAGCTTTCTGGAAAAAGAAAAAAAAAAGAATCATCTAAGATCGTTAAAAGAAGAAAAGCCCATAGAGACACCAAAGAGTTCTTTTCCCTCTGCCAGGATGAGCAAAAATCATGCAGGCATTGCTAAGAACAAGCAGGGCTTACTGATGATTTTCCAATGCTCACTAGAACTTCTTTTGATGATCATTCTACATGATTAAAGCACCTTCCAGCAAAGTTGGTCATTTCCTGGCAATATAAGTGGCAATATTAGAATACATGGCAACTGAACTAGTCCCAATGGCAAAGATGATCACCAGTACAGCCAATATCTTTTCCCTAGTTGTAGATATGTTGTGCGCATCCCTGGGGAAAAACATTTTAGCAGCAGTGAGTGGAAAGTTTGATAAAAATGACACTGGCAACTTATATGGAGATTTGTGTCATTTCAAAGAGAACAATTCTCTCTGTTTTCTATTGAAGAATAGGTAGATATTGTAATAAGGCTAAAAGTTTCTTTACATGAAACCAAGATTGAAGTAGCTCATACCTAAGAACTATTGAGCTCGGGAATATGAACATGATGCACATGACTGTTGTCGTTCCCATGAACTGAAAGAAGTACCAAATATTTGGAAACGCTACAGCACCTCCGTAAATGAATGAAAGTAACATACAGGTAAGGGTAAAGAATCGTAATGTTTCCGTGGCCAACAGAGGTCTCTTAGGAAAGATTAGTTCATCCACATTAACCCTCAGAGAATAATTCATCACAGGAAACACCAGCATGAGATGAATGGCATAACTCAATCGAACAATATCGTTAAGTACTGTACCAATTAAAGAGTCAGAGGCTTGATCAAAGTTGACCAGCATGTCGGCCATGATCGCGTCCCCAAACAATAGGTACCCAAAGAATCCCACAGCAAAGTAAATGGCAACACATAATATCAAGGAAATGCGAACAGCGGATGTCATTTCAGATGGCCTTCCCAGCTCAGCTCTTACCGGATGAACTGCAAATGAATATAACCTATAAGAAGAGGATAGGACGAAAGTAACAATGAAGCAAAGATGTCACCTAAAAGAAAAGGAGAATGACATACTTTTATTCACCAAAGCACGTCTTACCATTAACATGACATCCAAAGGCAGTAGCAAACACTGGAATGGTTGTGAACAGATCAGGAAAGGAAACTCCATGTGAGAAATCTGGTACCAGTCGTAACTTTTGTGTTTTCCCCTCCCACATTGCATGTATTGCCATGATCGAGCATATGACAACAAATAACACAGCTAGGAGGATTGATATTGCCGATGCATGTTTTAGTGAATCTGGTTGTAACAAACCATAAAATTTATAATCCATTATATGCAGATATTTAGATATATTAAATGAAAATATATGCTATGCTACTCCAGTTTGACAAATATCCTCAGTCTATGTTTCCATCCATAACATGCTGGTTATTTGGTCACACGTCTAGGATACAACAAAACCTCTATATCATTCTAATGGAGTAGGAAGACAACACCTACGCCGAGTTTTGGTCCTTCTAAGGTACAAAATCAGCTGAATAGCAGTTAAAGTGTACTTTATGAAGCTACTTATGTAACTAGTCAATCAACCTGATCAGAAAATCACACAAGAGTACTTTATGAATCAGTTCAAGTAGCTTCATAAAAATGCTTATGCACTTGCAAGCGTACTTTATGAAGCTTGTGGAAAAGAGAGAATGCCTTCTAAGATTACTCTGTGAAGCTAGTTATGCAATTACTCAACCAACCTATGCGCTTAAAACAGAGCAATGGAAGCATGAAAAAAACCACCACAAAGAGAACTGAAAATGCCCGTGAGGTCCACCAGTGGATGCCAAACCATTCCTGTAAAGTACCCAAGTGCACTGATCCATCAGAATTATTTCCTGAGAGGACATCCCCTGTGAATAAAACCAAACAAATAAACAGGAAATAAATTAGTGACACTCCAAGCCAGCAACTCCTGGGAGGTTCTGTTTGCTTTCTTTGGAAAAGAAAAATTAGCAATATGCCCATAGTTTCACATTGCTTAGTTTTTCTCTCTTTTTGGGTCTAAAAGTTTTAGATCAACCCAGATTTTCACTACTTGAGGAATCACAGTTTAGTTAAGAAATAAAAGGAACCAAATGGCAAGCCAATCCAACTCAATTCAACAAATCTATCCATCCAATATGTAAGCTAAAAAATGCAAGTAGGTGTACAAGCATTATGTGTTCCTGAAAGGATCTCTTTTTAAGTTCACAAAAATGGCATATTGCTTCATCAACCAAATACGAAATGGAAACAAGTTGGTTACCAATAATAATCAAGTAGATAATCAAGGCACCAAGATTAGTGATCATGACACAAATCTGAAGAGCAACAGAACCAAACTTGCCAAACGACTCAGCCATAAGACCACCATAGGATTCCGATTGGCCTGAATGAGTATATTTCAATAGGAAATCCACCGTCACCTCAACAAAGTAGCCGACGAGTAGGATAACAAAGAAGCTGGGAATTACACCCAGAACCTTGAAAGTAGCAGGGATTGACATAATCCCAGCACCAACCATTCCTGTCGAAATATTGAATATGGCACCAGAAATTGATCCTCCCCCTGATCTTTCATCCTCAAACAACTGCCTCTGGTTCTGGTCCACAGGTAGGAGAGGAGCAAGAGACCCAGAATCTTGCTTCTCCGATATCATCCTTGTTTAGTAAGGTTCTGGAAAACAGCAAGACTTTAGCCTTTCTACAAGTTATGTTTTGCAAGGGGTCAAGAATTCAAAACACCAACCCTACAATAACGTGAGGACCCAAAATTAATTAAAGAAACCTTTTGGATTAAAAATAATCTTGTCCAGAAAAGGAGAGATATTGAGATTAGCCAAATTGTTGACAGACAGAGACAAGAAGTTGCGGAATAAGTTTGGAATTGGAACGATAGAGGGGGTATTAGGAATCTTATCCTATTCTTCTTCTTAATTTTAACATAAATATATAAGAGTTCTTTGAAAGAGGGAAAAAAGCAAAATGCCGAAACCAACGCATGTGGCTGAATGTTAGAAGTAGCCACCATTTTCCTTCCTGTCAAATTTGACACATCACATCTCCATTTATCCACGTAAGGAATAATAGTATTATATGATTAAAGTTTTCATGTTATTAGTAGGAAAAACACATCTCTAGTTTTGGCAGATTAGGTATGTCGTTTTGCCTTCGCGTAGCTGTCAACTTTTATTTTGAATGGGTAGCTCCCTCAAGTATGGGGTCAAAGACGGGAAGCCCTGGTCGCTTTACCCCTTGTACTTAGTACTGCAAATCAGGTCTCAGAATCATTTTTTCAATTATAAATATATTTTGTGTTTGGGTTCGACAGTCAGAAGCCGAGGTCGGGAGTTGAGGTCGAGAGTCGGGGGTCGGGAGTTGGAGATCGGGATCGAAGTAGGGAGTTGAAGTCGGGTTGAGAGTAGGAGTCAGTGGTTGGGGTCGGGGTTAGAGAACGGGGATCGATATCGGAGAAGGGTGTTGTGATCCAGGGTCAAGATCGAGGTTGGGAGATGAGTTGGAGGTGGGGGTTGGAGGTCGGGGTCGAGGTCGAAAGTCAAATTCAGGGTCGGGAGTCGAAGTCTGAGTCAGGGTCAGAATTGAGGTCGGGAGTCGAAGTCAGGGTTAGGGGTCGGGGTCAGGGATCAAGGTTTGCGAAAGAGGGTAGGGTGTTAGGGTCGAGGTCGAAACTCAGAG
>JACEIK010009922.1:34801-46961 GCA_018107945.1 Datura stramonium | reverse complement strand
ATATAATAACATAGCGGAAGCATAACCATGACATAACATAGAAAACGAAACACCCTTCATACATGACAGCTGAATACTATATATAGTCTGAAAACCTCTAACATATCTGATGGGTTGATGGGACAACACCCCCAACTAACCCAACAAGTTTGAAAAACTGAACATAGAAGATAGCTAATATCAACTGGTCCTCGGGAGATGAAGACTCACAACTGAACTGGATGCAAAACTTTGAGGATCAGGCTAACGGCGGGACTGAACCTGAATGTTCGAGCGTGTATCATGAAACGATACAACATATAGTATGCCATCAGTACTTGGAATGTATCGAGTATGCAAGGTAAGTAAAACAGACATTTAAAAATACATAAAAAGCTCATAAGAAATCATAAGAGTGGGAAAACATGCTCATAACATAAATATCGTAATATAACATAAGGCTCAAGATTTTCAAATCATTCGTAATCCATTCATTATCATAGTCATTAGAGAAACTTTATAAGTCATCACTTTAGCCAAAATAACATAAACATAATAATGCATAAAAACATGCGGAACAATGTGAGGACTCGTCATAACCGACATCATCATGGTAGAGCCTCACATGATGCCCCAACTATCTCACTCAAGTAGGCAGAGTCGCCCCAGGCTTGCTAGGCAAGGGACGTGCATTATGTGATATCACGGAAGAGGAGATCCATTAACATTGTAATATATCATTATGAACCTATGGTGGCACGTAGTTATGAGACACCGGCGTAGTTCTTTGAACGCCGGGCTACTCATTGCTAGACACTGCTCCCAAAACATGCACATTAGGCTCATATGTAAATTATAAACATCATTCATGAGATTCATGGATAAATAAACATTTAACATCGTTGATCCCATTTTCATACATGCTTAGACATGAATCAAGTGCCCTTTAGTCAGCTAATATCATAAATCGATCAATCATGAAATTTATTTCATAAATCATAAATCATACTTTAACATGTGGGCATTGACCAACACTTTAACATGCTTGAAAATACTTAATTCACTTGAAAACATGATTATAAATATGGGTGACTTGAAAACATGTCTTTCATCATCAATACTTCATCATACATGAGCATTCATCATAAATTTTAACTTTCATAAACTTTTCATAAATGGGCATTTTTATTTAAAAAGCTTGAAACATGATTTTAATGGAAAACAACGTAAAACTTGCCCATGATAAGTATTTGAGAGAAATCATATCATAAAACATAAATCTTAAATGGGCTAATTTAGATCAAGATCATAATGAAATCATAACTTGACTTTTCATAAAAAATATATAATTGGGCATAATTGGATTTAAATTCAAATCTATAAATTCAAAATAGTCATAAAATCTTCCCATAGATCATAAAACATGATTTAATACATGAAAGAAATTGACTCATAGATAGATCATAGAGAATTTCACAAGAATTGGAATAAACCCCATAGATCATGAAACTTGAATCTAGAATTGAAATCTATGGAAATTGAGAAGAGTTTTGAGCATGAGAGTGAAAGGATCTCTCATTCATAGCCCCACATACCTGGGTCGATGATTTCTTGACTTTCCTTGAAGAGTCCAAGAAGATTTGAATAGGTTGAAGAAGAACCCTAGCTCCTTTCTTGAAAGAAAATCCAACTATTGATCTTTTGGAGAGGGTGAGAATTTAGGCTAGGTTAATCCCTTTAATCTGACCTTAAGGAAGCCTAAAACTAAGTCATTTAGGAGTTAGAAGCATAGGAGTTTAGCAAAATACCCCCAAACTACAAAAAAAGACCTGGAATTGGCAGTTCCAACAACCAACAAGACTGGTCGTTGGTTGCTACATCGGCCCGTTTTGAGGTTCGTTGTTGCCTGCTGCTGCTTCACTAAACTGCTCATAACATTTAACTCTGAATTTCGATTGATGCAAGGTCAGATGCGTTGGAAAGAAGACTTTAATATATTCAATTTGAGGTGCTGAATCATTCAAAAATATTTTGTAAAGTGGGGGCTATGTTCGTTTGAATTTGACCCTTGTAATAACTTATACGAACATTCGATCAGTAAGGAGACTCTCAACTCAACTTTGTGCTAGAGGTTTCTTATGACCTTAATTTGCATCCAATGCACTTCTTATACTTAGGAATTGATCTTAACACCTTATTTCAATAACTTCATCAGCATCGAGTCTATCTGTATACTTGGAAGGGTTCCAAACTTAGTTGATATTTTCAACAAACTAGTAGAATAGACGACCCATCCAACGGGCCGTGGTAACAAACAACGGACTGTTGGTCCATCCATTGGTTTCCCCCATTCTTCCTTTGAAATTCCATTAATCCGCTTCAACAACCACAAATAACGATCGGTTCAATCAAGCCACCGTTCGTACAATTCCCTCGTGGGTTCTGGGCAAATTTCTGACAGCTCTCTGGTCATGAAACAAAGAGCACTTCCAATGAACCGTTGGACCCTACAACGAACCGTACTGAGGTTTGTTGTTTGGTTCTAGTACTATTTTCTTACTGTTTTCTATTGTAAGCCTCGGGTCTGACCTAGGAAACTTTTGGGGTGTTACATTTCCCCATATTGGCACATCTGTCAAAAGGTTTCTCAACCACCGAGCTTCTTGCCTTTCCAGTTCGAGAGCAATGAATTTAGATTCCATTGTAGACCAAGCTATACAAGCGCTTTCTTAATTTGCATACTTTATCTTCCTATCCTAGGACCACAGTACTCTTAGGTTGTGTCATATAGATTTCTTCATCTACATCACCATTTAGAAATGTTGTTTTGACATCCATTTGGTGTACCACTAAACTATTAATAGCGGCTATAAAATAAGAGTCCTAATGGTCTCTATTTTAGTCATAGGAGAATAAGTATCAAAGTAATAAACACCTTTCTTTTGGTTAAAGCCCCTAATCACAAGTCTAGCCTTATATTTATCAACTGTACCATCAGGTCTCAATTTTTTCTTAAATATCCACTTGCTACTTATTGGTTTACAATCTTTAGGCAAATCATACAAGTCCCAAGTGTGATTAGAAACTATAGAGTCTAACTCACTTTTAATGGTCTCTTTCCAAACATAGCATCTATTGATCTTATTGCTTCATCATAAGTCTTAGGGTCTTCTTCTATTAAGTAGATAGACACTAATTCATCATTTAAAGCATCAATGTTAAAATTCTCAGTCAAGAAGGTAGTGATAAAATCAGGACCAAAAGTAGTCTCAGTTCTACGTCTTTTACTCCTTCTAAGTTCATATTCATGCTCAGTGGCAATAACATCAGAAGAAGGCACAACATGAGAATTAACAGACATAGATGTAGAAGCATCACTAGGCACATTATTTTTCAAAAGGAAAAATATGCTCAAAAAATTCTGCATCTCTAGATTCACAAATAGAATAATCATTTAAAGACATAAATCTATATGCAATACTATTTTGAGCATAACCAATAAAGACAGTGTCAAAAGTCTTAGAACCTACATTGACCCGTTTAAAATCAGGTAGACCAACCTTAGCCAAACATTCCCACACTTTCAGAAATTTCAAGTTAGGGGCGAACCCTTTCCACAACTCATATGGAGTCTTGTCCAATTTCTTATGAGGGACCCCATTAAGAATATAACATGCAGGCAAGACAGCTTCCCCCCACATGTTATCAGATAGACCCGAGCTTAAAAGCATAGAGTTCATTATTTTCTTAAGGGTTCGATTTTTGTGTCAGCTACACCATTCTGTTGGGGAGTATAGGGAGCAGATCGACTCATCAAGTTCCCATTGAAATAGGATCCACACAAGAAAAAGCACTTGGCATTCGTTGGTTAATACCGGCACTAACCTCATGTATGATACCATTTTTCTCACCAAAAAGCCTCTAGAGTTTTAGTACTGTATTCATCACTCCTATCAGATCTAAGTCTCTTGATTTTCCTATCTAATTGATTTTCCACTTCTGCTTTGAATTTCAAAAACATGCTTTTAGCCTCATCTTTAGACTTAAGAATATATAATTTCGTATATCTAGAAAAGTCATCAACAAAAGTAATGTAATACTTTTTTCCACCTTTTCTCATAGTGTTCTTAAAATCTGTTAAGTCTGAATGTACTAGTTCAAGCAATTCGATCTTTCTACTAATAACAGATTTGAAAGGTTTCTTGACATGTTTTGCTTTTACACAAATAGGACACTTAGAAAAATTATCATTATTTATCAAAGAGATTAATTCTATTTTTTAAAGTATTTTAATAGAAGCAAGATTAACATGACCTAGTCTACCATGCCACAAATTAATAGACTCAGCAATATAAGTAGAATTTGAAATATTTGCATTATTGACAATCTCTTGAACAATGTTCAGTACAAATAAGCCCTCACTAAGATATCCCTTTCCAACAAAGTCTCTTCCATGAGAAATAATTATTTTATCAACTTAAAAAATAAGTTTAAGGCCTGCTTTGTTGAGAAATGCTCCAGAAACTAAGTTTCTACAGAGGGAGGGAATGTACAGAACATTGTTCAAGACTAAAGTTTTTCCAGAAGTTAATTTAAGTAAAAATTTTCCTTTACCTATAACTCCAACAGTAGTGGGGTTACCCATGTAGACTTACTCACCATCAGTAGACTCCTTAAAGTCATGGAACAACTCCTTGTTGGCACAGAAATGCTTTGAAGCGCCCGTGTCCAATACCTAGTCAACCTTGTTAGCCACCAGGTTCGCCTCTACTACTACAGCAACAATCATTTCATTACCCTCAGTAAGATGAGCTTGGACATTACCTTCTCCGTCCTGCTTCGAGTTTTTCCCATGTCTTCGGTAGCACTAGGAAACTTTGTGACCAAGTTTTCCACAAACAAAACAAAGTCCCTTTGATTTTTTGATTTGGCTCTCCGGCTTTGTGGAAGTAATTTTTCCTCTTCTCATATCCCTTTTTCGGGACTTTCTTCTGTTTTCCTTTGAACCTATCTGTCACAACAGTACCAGAAGATTCCACAAGGTTAGCTTTAGAAGAATTAAGAGAAAGAGCTTCCATCTTATCTTTGAGACAGTTTATCTCTTCAGTCGTCATATGACTAATTAATTTCGAAGAGTCAAATTCTTTTTCTTATACTTCAATTGATTTATGTAATCACTCCAAGATAGTGGAAATTTTTTAAGAAGAACATTGGCCTGAAAAATCTCACACATCTTTATTTTCTTGTTGAAAACATCAACAGTCAAGTTCTCATATTCGTGAACTTGTTCCATGATTGGCTTATTGTCAACCATCTGGAACTTAATCCACTGTCCGACAACATATTTTTTATTTTCTGCATCGTCAACTCCATATTTCTTTTCCAAATTGTCCCATATTTCCTTTGCAGATTTATAAGTTACAAATAAATCAAATAAAGGATTAATCATATGATTTAGCAAATATCCTCTAAAAATTTTGTTATCCTTTTCGAACTTCTTTTTACTAGCATCATCAACAATCACAATAGTGCTAGAACTAGTAGTAGTATTAGAACCATCAGCAGGAGGTTCGTTAAATAAAATATAATCAACTTCTAATTGTTCAAAGAAAATCAGAAGTTTATGTGACCAACGTTTAAAATTGTTTCCGTCCAAAGGCTCAAGCTTTGACAGATCAGAAAAAGTTTTGTTCAAGGAAATAGCCATTTATCAATATTATCGGGCCGAAATCGCTTTCAATTTGTAGGAAAAAAACTACAATATTGATATAGACTAGGAATTAACACAACGATAAACAACTTAATACCAACACTGTGTCGTGGCAAGCCACTACCTTGAAAGCAATTTCGGCCCGACAAGGATGCAAATCGTTGTAGCCGGTCGCTCCCCAAGGCTCCACAGTTACTTCCAAACACGTGCACTCGTGGCTGAATGTTTGGACCTTGCAAAAAATAATTTCCCAAAAAACTAAATAGCTAGGAAGAATAACTTTTGAGATAATGAGAGAAAAAAATTAGTAATGGTTTTAGTTCACAAATGATGCTCCTTAAATAGACACATCATCTACGGTTTCATTCATCAGAAAAGCCTAAGAAACAAAATTGGAGTAATGAAACGTTACTCTTGCATGATTTAATGACAAAATTGTCATAAACACATGTAACTTCAAATTTCTGAAAGATAATATCTTTTCATTAACGTACCTACAAACTAAGAAACCGTCATTTGAATGAATGTGAACAATTTATCAAAAGAATACGATTTAGAAATGTTACAGATTTTATATTGTGAAGAGTTAAAATATGTAACTTATTTTTTATTTTGCATTAAATAAAAGATAATAATACCAATAATAATAATCCATGCAAATATTTGTTCAGATTGGGAAAGGATTAATAGATGCGGAGATCGATGTTGAAGTGGATGATGATTTTTATTTTAAAAATTATCCCATCTATTATCATTTGTTTGTATTGTCATCTTTCTCAAATAATAATTATAATATTTTTTTTATATTATTAGTGATTTATTTGAATTGATTTGCAGAATTATTTAAATATTTTTTTTGCTTATTTTCTTAGTAATAAATTATAAAATTGAAGATACATGTTGCCTCATAGATTTATGAGACTTATACCTCATATTTTAAAACTTACATTTCACCCTTACTATATAAAACGTCTCACCAAGAGAAAGTTATATTTGTAGGTTCAAATTTCAAATGGGATATTCTTATATTGTCTTGTTTAATCTCTCGTCAAATTGTTGGCTTAACCACTACCTATAAATCGAGTAAATTTCTCGTTAAGAAACCATCCTATGCAAGTATCACGAACTAGGGGTTGTTAATAATTTTAAATTGTATCTATTTAAAATTGATTTAAACAGATATGACTTTAAAATCGAGTGAAACAGAGTTTAAATAACAAGATTTATAAGACTTATACCTCATATTGGTCATGTGACTGAAAATACCTTGAACGGTGAATTGTCTTTTTTAGAATGAGATTACATGCTTTACTTTTTTGATTGATTGTTCTCTCTTTAAGTACGATGTCTAATTTGATGATGATGATATTACTCCTAGTGTAGTACCTAATGGTGTTCAACATGATGGTGGTATAGCTCTTCTTGAGGGATATAACTAGTATGCTAACCCATTATAGAATGTTAAGAAAGAAGGTGATGTTTGTGTTCAAATGATTACTTATTCTTTGAGTGTTTCAATTCTTGATAGTGTTCTTGATGATGTTCTTAAATCTAATAGTGATCTGACATATGAGGACACTTTGAATGAAGTTAGTTTGTGCGACACCTTTAATTTTTTTACTACCCATTCGCATATGATGATACTCATGCTTGTGTTGAAATTACTTCTCATGTTAATAGGTATACCATTGGGGTAAATCGTTATTTTCTTGATCAAAGCTTGTGGATATGCTTTCCTTTCGAATTTGGTCTCTCTTTGAATATGTGTGCTGGTCACCATACCAACTTGGAAGTGGTCTGGTCTTGCAATGGAGGATCAATTGTATTTTATGTTCCATAATACTAATGTGATATTGCATGCTTGGTATTTTAAAGTCATTGGTTCCATTTTGATATTCTTAGTCCATGTTCATTGGAGTAATCAAGTTCTTCATGCTTCTTACGGGAAATTATTTTTCATGAGGATGGTTGATGCTTGGTTATATCATAAATTTGTTCATTTTTGGCATGTTGGTAGATTTATTAACTCTTGTGCTAATCCTCATGCTATAAGAAACTTGTTGTTGTTTCTCTTCCTTATGGTCTTGCAAGGTACAGATTCAAGGACGAATTCTTCTTAAGAAGGGGAGAATGATGCAAGTCGAGTTGCCTCAAAACCTTTCATAAGAAATCAAACACTTGAGCTCCAAGTGTTAAAAGCTTATTCATGAAGAGAGATGCACTGGATTGTATTATGGAGTCTTTTTGGGAATTTCATGTGTGGATAATAGTTTGGGAACATGAAAGGAAGAAGGAGGCACAAGATGACCATACTAGTAAAGAAAGGGGCTAAACATGCAAATGACCATTTCATTAAATTCTCATGAGTTGAACCAAAGAAAGACAACCAAACAAGGCCCTTACTTCATTAAGGGTATATTTATAATAGCTAGTTTCTTCTTTTTCTATTCTAGTATAAGTAGTAGATTTCTTATTTTTCTAAGTATATTTCCTTGATATGAAGAACTAAATTGAGAGTTTGAAAGCTTGTTGAAGCTTTTAATTGTATCTTTGATTTGGAAAGAAGGGTTGCCTGGGAATCTAATTTCCTTGAGGTCTTTCTCATAGGTTAGATGCTATTTTAGATATTCAATTAAGGTCCTTACTTTTTAGTAAGGGCTCTCTTTGATTCCAATTTGTGTGTCTACCTTTCTATCTCATTTTCTCTCTCTCTTTTTCTTTTTATTTTTCTTTCTTGTTATTCTCAATTCCATCTTTGGAATTGTATCAAGATATGTCTCCAAACCTCTAACCTACTGTTAACTCCTTCGCATGTCTTATCAATTAATACTATGTCATCTACAAAAAAATACACCATGAGACATCTCCTTGGAAATGTCATATAAGTTCATCCATCGCCAAGACAAGTAAAAATGGGTTGAAGGATGATTCCTGGTATAACTCCATTGTTGCATTCAAACGCATGTGGTCGTACAAGTAATATAGAAACTTTTGATTCAGATGTCATGCTCATAGAGACTTGTAAGATTGATCGTCTAATTTGAATTCGTATTCTAACTATTCGCGGAACAATCAATTCTTGAGTTTTGATTATGCTAAAGTTAACTAGAAAAACCTGTAAAATTTATAGCAAGTTAGGAAACATTGGATTTAATCAGATGAGAAAAAAAGTCTAGGATCTTGGCAAGTTAAATGTAATACCTCGAAAATACTTAAGGTTAGACCCGGGGTCAAAAATGAAAGTTGGATGAAAACTGAAAAAAATGTGCAGGACGGACGACCCTACGGATTCGTTGGTCCAACCAACGACCCGTTGGATCCAGTCATGGAAAGTGAAGTCTGGTGGCTATGGGAGTAACAGGTGATGTAACGACTCGTTGTTGGGAATAACGAGTCATTATTGGTAACTGTGGTGAGTAATGGAATTTAGCAGTTGGGGATGTAACGGGTCGTCCCACGACCTGTTGTGAGATGTAACGACGCGTGGTCACAAGTCGTTGGGTTGTTAAATTTCCAGTGGACCTAGCGGAAGGAGACCACGACTCGTTGGAGGAAACAACAAGTCTTGGTGAGGCTCGTAGTGAGGGGAAGATCAGGTTCTCCAGGAGACAAACAACGGTCCATTTAACGACCCGTTGGAGGTAATCACGACTCGTCCTATTGAGTCGTGGGTTGAATCCGAGATCAGGTTTTGGCAGTGTTTGTGACGGATCGTACCACGAGTCGTGGTATCCTCCAACGACTCATGGGTACGTCCGTTGGATCGATCAGTACAGATCTTTTCAGGGTATTTCATTAAGGATATTTTTGTCATTCCTATGCTCAAGGGTCCTAAACTACATTGTTTTATGATATTTTCTGGGTATGTTAAGATAGGTTAAGTTCCCCTAACATAATCATTCTCATGCATGCAAAGTTAGGAGGAATTAAGAGGGATCAAGCTAGTTCTCAAGCTCCTCTTCATCAATTCTCCCTTCGACTTTCAAAGAGTGTTGAAATTCGATCTTACCTAAGTATGTAGGGTTATGAATGGGTATTTTCATTCACACCCATGCCCCAATCTCTCCTAATTTATGAAATTTGATCAAAAATCTTATGGGGTTTTAACTTGAATTTTTTTGTCAAATTTTAATGATTTACTAATGGGTTATTATATTTCAAGATTTACATCATGTTTTATGAATTTTGATCATATTTCACAACTAATTTGATTATAAAATTATTGATTTTGATTTCTACTAAATTAAGCCTAATTATATATGATCCATGATAAATCGGGTTATGATCTTTACTTCAATTGTTAATATTTACAAACCCATCATGATTTATGATTTGAAATATGGATTTGTTCAAATACCCATTATGATTTGATGATTTTTAAGGTATATGGATGATCTACAAGTACGCATAAAACCTATGATTTATGAATTATATTTTTGTTGACTCACGGGCCTTATGTCATGGCTAGTTTATGTATTTATAAGTATGTTTATGATTATCATAATTTAACTAACCCATGAATTCATTCATATTATACTATGAGCACTATATATATTTTGAGAGTAGTATTTAAAACCGAGTGGGTTCGGGGCATAGGTTCGGCCCCGGATCACATAAACTATGTGCCACTGTAAGATATGTTGGGACCTTCCTTGTGACTATTCCTGGCCCAAATGGCCCCTTTTCATGGTGATACCACGCCCTTCATGGTTCTACCCTTGGCAAGGTATGAACGGTCTCCCGACTAGGTTTACAAGTTGGGCTTCATGTGTGCTCTTATGGGGTATGCCGGTTAAGAGAACCTCCTACTGTTCCTCATGATTTATGCTTGTTTATGATTATGTATATTGGCTCAAGTCATGTTAAATAAATCTTCTCTTATGATTATGATTACAATTGTATTACCAATGTTTTGAAAACCTTGAGCCTTATGTTATGTTATGATAATTATGTTATGAGCATGTGGTCCTACTCTCATGATCATTTATGGGTTTTATATATTTTAAATGCCCGTTATACTTACCTTGCATACTCTGTACATTCCACGTACTAATCGCATACTTTTTATGTTGTATCATTTCATGATACAGGACCCGACTCTTAGGGTCATCTCCATCATTAGCCCATCTTAGAGTTAGTTATCAGCCTTTTGTTGAGTTCTTATGTTCCGAGTGTCATATGTTTAGACTATGATGTTCTTTAGTTTCAGTTTTGCCGGATTAGTTGGGGATGTTGTCCCATCAATCCATCTTATATGATATAGGCTTTCAGACCATATGTAGTACTCAGCTGATGTGTATTTCTAAGTATTTTCCGAAGGTTATGCTATGCTATGTTATGTTTATGTTTCCGTTGTATCGTATGTTTAGTATTCTGCCTCAAGTGATATGAAGTTAGATGTATGCTTATACCATGGATCGACTTGGGGCCTCTCAGGGCTCCTTTTCCCGTGTTATGATCCGGGTCTACGTACGGGTTGTGACAAACTTGGTATCAGAGCAATAGGTTTGAAGTTTCCTAGGGTGTCTGAAAGCCGCGTCGAGTAGAGTATTTTTCATGGGTGTGAAGCACGCCACATTTACGACGAAGAGGCTATGAGACGTTTAGGAAATTTTTCCTTCTTTCATGATCTATGTCGTGCGATGAAAAGTCTTTCTATCCTTCTAATTCGTGTCATTCGCGATTGCAGAATCATGGCTCCTCGAAGAACAAATGGTATGAGAAATGGAAATGGTGAAGGCTACGAGGATGGCAATAGTCATGGGCATCAACAAGCCCCACCTGTTTAGGAGCCCTAGGCACCAGAACCAATTATCCACGCTGAATTTCAGGCAGCTATCCAGATGTTTGCGCAGGCCTTGACCGCTCAGGTCAACCAGTAGGCTGTTGCGCATATTCCATTGAACGACAATGCGGTGGTGGCTCGGATTAGAGATTTATTGAGGATGAACCCGCCGGAGTTCCTTGGGTCCAAGGTAGATGAGGACCCGTACGAATTCATCAAGAAGATCCTAAAGATCACCCAGGTTATGGGGGTGACAAATGGAGAGTGTGTTGATTTGGCCTCCTATCAGCTAAAAGGGGTGGCGCATATATGGTAGCAGTGGAGAGATGCTAGGGAAGTGGGTGCAGGCCCTATGGGTTGGGAAGAGTTTCACGCGGCATTCCTGGATCGGTTCTTCCCTCGTGAGATGAGGGAACTGAAGGTGGCCAAATTTGTAAACCTGAAGCAGGGTGTATATCAGTTCAGGAGTATGCTTTGGAGTTCACCCATTTATCCAAGTATGCGCAGACCAGAGGGCTCGAGTGCGCCAATATGTGCATGGAGTGGTGGACTACCTGGATAAGGATTGTAGGATTGCCATGTCGCATTGGGATATAGATTTTCCCCGCATAGTGTTGCATGCTCAGTAGATGGAGTCAGTGTATTGGAGGGAGAGAGAGGCAAAGAGGGCCAGCACAGACAATTAT
>JACEIK010009919.1:0-35237 GCA_018107945.1 Datura stramonium | reverse complement strand
ACCCACTCCTTTAACACACCAGGCTAAACAAAAAGATAAGTTGTACAACTTTATTTCCTTTAGATCTGGCACGTACACCCTTGACTCTTTTTCTTTCTTTCTTTTCTTTTCATCATTTCACTCCTTTACACTGTGGGAAAATTATATATTTTCGTGAGCGCTTAAGAGCTTCGGCTTTGATTTACGGACCATGAAAAGAAGGGGTTAAACTTGGTTCACACCCTTTTCGACAAAAGAAAACAATTATAAAGGCTAAAGGCTCAATGGGCTAACTAGGATTTAATCTTCAAGGTGGATATGAAAAGGAAAACAAGAAAAACTTTTGGCTAAACAAAGAAACGCCTACATCCTTTCCTACACTCCTTTCCTACACTAAACTTCCTTCATTTCGTTTCGTACACACAACAGGCAAGTTCTAGACACTCCACAATAGGCATGGAATAACCAAACCTCACTATACACTCGATGCACATGCTCAACTCAAGACGACTGGGCCGTACCTTTAACTGCCCAATTACAAGAATTCAAAATTAAGTCTCAATCACAATCAATCGAGTTCTAGGCATAAGTGTCTCACATATGTACAAAAATTTGCATGCTTTCTACGAATCATCTTGCAGTATAAATATTATGTACAACACGCAAACCAAGAATATCGTAGCCATAGAGTAGCAACATGCATGTGATAAGCAACCACACACCAAAAATTAAAATAACTAATTCTATAGACTAAATTTCCCTTAAGACGGTCAGTCATCCATCCATCATAGGGAACGGTCACTATTTAAGACTTCGGTTCACGGGACTCTTTCGGCAAAAGAACCGAAACAAACTCCGAGAAATCCAAAAGTAAAAATAGTTATGAAAATTTAAAAATATCGATAATTTCGATAAAACTATTTACATAATCAAGGCAACAAAGATTCACAAAGACACTCACTACAACAAGAAATATTTACAAAATGAACATACACATAAAAACAAGGTCACATTAATTCAAACACAGCAACAGAACAACACAACATGCGATTATATACAAGTGACAAGACAAAATTCAAGACTCACTCAACTACTCCCACCCCACATTTAAAATCGAACACTCATCCCCATGTTCATACAATCACAAACAGAAAGGTGGGTGTGAAACTCCTGATCAAAGTACTCCACTTCTTCGTCAGGTGCCGCCCCGTCCCCCATGTCTGAATCTCCACCATCGTCCTCCTCCGACTCAACATCTCGAATCCCCGACATGTCTCCTCATTAGTGGGGACATCATCCTCCACAAAGCTCCATAAAAGTCAAGTTCACCTAACATAGTGCCCGGCGTTTTAGCCAAAAGGGTAATCTAAGTCGAGCCGCCACAGCTCGTCCTCCAGTGCCGATCTCCCGCCTATGCGTAGCTGGAGCATCTCCATCCCGAACATGCGGGCTTATACGGTCATCCCGGCATGTCGCTTGCTTAATGAGAATCGCCTGGTGGAGGGTGTCGGGTGCCTTAGTCTTTGTGACATCTATGGCACACCGCTCCATCTGCGAATGTAGTTCAGGGCCTTCTTCCTCACCTCAGGCCCCCTCAGAATGTAGTCGCAGCTCCGCCAAACCCGTACTTGTGCCCTTGATGCAACCGCTCCCTTCATGGAGTGATATGATCACCGCCCCTAAGATTAATCTCTCAAATTTCCTTTCATCGTGTGGCATACACTAGGTATACACGATCCCGGGCTGGGCATCTGCCATGTGTACCTCGAATCAAACAAGAGCAAATACCCAGCTGCATCCCGGCTTCCCCGTTTCATCTCGTGAATAGGGCAAAAGCAGTTCGATGGTACTCCCTCTCCTTGTGCCTGCTCCAACAAGTGTTTGCCGCACCGCCCACACAAGGCGCCCGATATCCGCATAGGGTGGAGTGATATTCGCTTGCTGGAGTACGGGCATCCGTGTTTTGCGCCCTGCACGGCACGAGGTGGTGAGGCTCGCGTGACAATCCGGCCCCTTATCTTGATGGTGTGACTCCTGAGCGTCGGGTTCCAGCTGGCATAGAACTCCCGAATTAAGTGCAGATTGCACTTCGGGCTCACAAAATGAAGCGCAGCCCGGCAGTCAGCCAACTGTACTATGCGGGGGAACCTCAGCTAACGGGTCCCTTGCAATATGCTCCTCGTGGAAGTATTTGTTCTTTTGTGCTTCGTGTACTAATTTTTCCCTTCCTCGCACCCATATGGTTCCATATTGGCGGCGCTGGCCGCGTGAACCGCTGGGTGCCGACCGCGTTCCAAGTCTCACCGTTTTCTTCCGGCGCCTGATGGATGCGCCTACCTCTTTGTCTCGTTTCCGCTTGCCATTGTCCCTCGTCAAAGCAGAAAAACAGATAACCCTAATGTTTGGCCAGTAACTTAGCTTCGGATCAAGTTTTGGGTTTGCCTGCCACCCACACTTAGTCTCCAGCCATCCTTTTAGCATTTTGGCAAGATCATACTTATTTTATTATTTACAAAAAAACAAGAAACCAAAAACAACAAGACAACCAAAATGCCTCGTGCATTCATGGGATTCGGCGTATAACCTCTATGTACTACTCAGACTTTGTACAGCTAATCACAACCTTACCATCGATCACATTTCATCACATAGCAATTTTCAGCTAAAAAATGAAAAAAATAAAAAATTCTAACAACTCAAATCCCAAGCAATTTCAATTTCTATGTGTGCTTCGATAATTTCATGCAATTTCAACCAATTTGTTCCCCGAAAACTCCACGCTTTAGCATAACACGTGAAGCACAACACAATTCAACGCACCCCACATGTACAAACCAACACTTTTTCCACATTCCACTCTCAATTCAATTTCTTCTCTATTCATAACCCATCCTCAGATACAATTTCACAACAAAAGTCGATCAAGCATGTAATTTTAGAGTTCATATAATCACTACGATACTACGAACAACAAACAATCATATAGCTCTAAATGAATTTAAGTTAAATTTATACCTAGGGAAGTGATTACTTCCCTTTCATGCTAGAAATCGAAATAATTAGCAAAAATTGAGGTTGAGTTCAAGAACGTACCTTTAATCCGATGATATCAAGAAAAGTTGATGAAATTTCGTGCTCAAGTCCGCAGGTGCCACGTTGGGGAAGGGGGAAATTTTGGGTGTTTGTCGCGGAGGGGGATGGGAAATGGGGAGAATGAGGCGATTTTCGTGTTAAAGAGGGGTATTTTCGCGTGGGTCACCCGCTGACCCGGTGTGACCCGACGCGAGCCAACACGCCAACGTGTCACGTGAGTGCATCGCGGAGCACCGCTCCGTGACACGGAGCCATCGCGCGGTGCATTCTGGAATTTTGTAAAATTTCAGATTTTGCCTTCAATGTGTCACGAAGGGTAACGCGGAGGCCTCCTCCGTGACACGGAGCCATCGCGTTGGTGCTCACCGTTTTCGCCACTTAAAAAAAAAAAAAAAATCTTACCTCATTTTTCTCCTTTGTAGCCTTGCATTTTTCCTCCGATCAACCTGTAATATATCTTACAACAAGAAATCGGTTAGAATTCAAGGTTTGAAGAACACAATATTTTTATTTTTTTTATTTTTTTTATTTTTTTTATTTTTTTTATTTTTTTTATTTTTTTTATGTTTTTTCTTTTTTCTTTTTATCTATATACAATTTTACAAACAACAATTCACGAGTTGCCTCCCGTGCAGCGCCTGGCTTAATATCTGGCTCGACGTCGTTCAACCTCATTCCGCCCCTAGGGTGACGGACGCTTTTTCACGACTTCCATCTCACCCTGTCAAACTTACCTTTGTCGGGGAAAGTTTTCCCACAACCTCGAGACTCAAAGCCCTCCCGAGCAATATCCGGTTGCTCAAGCACATTGATAACCGAGAGTTCCTCGTACATCACGGAGCTTGGTGGCCTTGTACATCGAACACCTCCACCTTTGTCATGTGCTTCGTATGTTAGCTGCCCCCGCAGCCTAAGGCCCACAACGCTTCCTGGTCGCTGCCAAGAAGGGCCGTCCTGCACAAATTGGACTTCAGCGTCTGGCTCAAAATCCAGCACAACAAAATCTACCGGAAGATTAGGGAGCCGACTTTGCACTAGCACGTCCTCCACAATACCATCCTCGGGTCTTGCCAAGGAACGATCCGCTGCAGCTGCAAAATCGTTGTAGGTCTAGGACTCCCTAGCCTCAACTTCTGAATAACAGGCCGGCATCAAGCCAATGCTCGCTCCCAAATCACACAATCCGCTGGGCCGATACTTGCCCGATTGTTATCTCGAATTGTGAAGCTCCTGTGGTCTTTGAGCTTCTTCGTGGGCACCTGCTCGTATCCGTAAAAGTGCACTCTCCGTAAGAGCCACCGTGGCATATTCGATGTTTACTTTTGTTGGCCACTTATGTCCTTTATGTACTTTGCATACTTAGGCACTCCCTTCAAAACATCAACAAGAGGTAAGTTAATGTGTAAATTGCTAGCACCTCCATGAATTTTTGAAACACGCCTCCTCCTTGTGCTTCTTTAATCGTTGAGGGAACGGGTGGAGGTCTTTTCCTATTCAAAGATCCTTGTGCTTCCTCTCATCATTTTTCTCCCTCTCCGCTTCGTCGCTCCCGAATGTTGAGGTGGTCTTTCGGGTTCCACCTCTTTTCAACCGCAAACCACCGTGGTCACCGCATTTACCTGCTTGGGGTTGGGGTCTATGTCGCTGGGAAGTCCTCCTAGGCCTGGTGTCTCCGGGCTCCAAAGAAACGCCCCAAACCGATACCCAGCCGCTTGGTAGCTAGCTGATTATTCTTGACCTCGGCCGCCAATTTGACATATTTGCCGCAATTGAGCTTGGCTAGCTATCAATTGCTTGAACATCTCCTCAACGCCTCGGGGTGATGGTGGTGGAGAGGTGGCTGTTGTTTCTATATTGTGACCGATAGCTCGTGGCCCTCCTTGACTCTCCGCATACCCCGACTCAACTCGTCCCGATGGTTGTTGCTACCCCAAGAGAAATTCGGGTGACTCCTCCAATTAGAGTTGTAGTTGTTCCCATACTGTTGGTGATTGTTCCTTGTGCATTACCGACAAAGTTCACCAAGCCTGGATTTGCCCACAACACTCAAATGGAGTGTTCATTGCTCCCGCACACTTCACACCAAATCTCGCCGCGACTGCATTTACCGGGCTTGAGACCGACTCAAGCTCATGTTGCCGAAGTGGGTGTTTATTTGATTTTGCAAGGCAACCATCTGTGCTGCGATAGCTGTAAACCCATCCACTTCCAAGACTCCAGCTGCTTTCCTTGCTCCTCCTTGAAGAGTCCGCATTCCACTCCGGATTTCCCGCAATACGATTAAGCAAAGTATAAAGCTCCCGTAAGTCTTTTCTAATGCTTGTCCCCCAAATTGCCGAATCCAGCAAAATTTTGTGTGGGTCTCCAAACCCTCAATAAAAGTGTGCACCAGCACATCATTGGATTGATGGTGATGAGGACAGTCCCGCAACACGATTTGAATCTTCCCAAGCTTTGACATGTATTCTCTCCTTCTTCTTTGTTTGAAACTTAGAATTTGACTTCTAAGTCTTGCTGTTTTACCGAAGGAAAGAACTGGATCAAGAACTTTTTAAAGATCATCCCATGTGGTTATAGAGTTTGTGGCTCAACTTTTTCTACCACCTCTTGGCTTCTCCCAAAAGTGAAAATGGGAATGTTGTAAGCCCGATATAGTTCTGACACTCCAGCTGGGATGGTGTCACTTATCTCCCAAAATTTTGAAGATGTTGTTGTGGATCCCCGTGAGGGAGACCTGTGAACTGCCCGCTTGTGTGCAGCAATTGCACCATGTTCGTTTAAGCTCGAAACCTCCCTCCTGCTCAGTTTGCGGATGCTAGATGTGACATTACTAGCATGGGATTGCCACATTGCGAACTCACTGGGCTGTTATTTCCTCGGGCACTAATACTGCCCGCATATTGGGTGTGGATTCTGTGTTGCTCCATAATGGTTTGTCTGAGCAACTGCAATTTTCTTTCTAGAGCTTCTCTCCGTTGATAATGGAATTGTCTTTCCGCTCTAAGGATGGATCCACTCAACCCTTTGTCTTTTTTGCCAAAGGTTCACCGTAATCTGTTATCTCGCAAAATACAAGCAAGACCAAGTTGTCAACAATAAATACCGAAATAGCAAACTAACACTTTTAAAAATTAAAATTTCAACAATTGCCCGCCCCCGGCAACGGCGCCTAAAACTTGATGAGCTCCGCAAGAGTACGTGGTCGCATAAGTAATATAAAGGCTCCTTTTTAAGAACCGGAATGTCGAACCCACAAGGACAGACTACGGGGTGAAACCTTCGAGTGTTAATTTACTATAACTTAATAATGAAGACAACAGTAAGAAAAAGCCAGTTTTGAAACCATTTATAGCTGTAGCAAAAGATGTCGATATAATTGTTCCTAACGAGAATGTAGAGCGTTTGAAAGCAAAATTGGGCAGGCAAGAACAATTAGTTTAACACATGGTTATCTTTTCTCCGCCAGCTGAACCATGTTCATATCAAAACTCGTATTTAACCCAACTTAAGAATCACAAACCTTCCACCTACATTTCGTGGGATAAGAAGAAATCTATGTTCTAGCCATACAAAACCGATTCCACACTTGACTAATACGACTTTCAGGTATATTCCTATCCTCAAGGTAAATCAATTCTCAATTTTCCCAAACAAAGAACAGATCATATCCTATTAATTGACAACTTTCAGCTTTCTTTATTCTCTCTGTGAAACCGACTTTTTGATTACATTAACATGATTTACACGCAAGAAGAACAAGAATTAAATAGGAACAACCATAGAAGAAAAGATGAAACAAACTAGATAATCAACAATTACATTTCAATACAACAATTCATAACCTCAGCAAGGAAGGGAATTAGCCACTCATTTGTGGATTGAACATCGTTAAATGAATGAAAATCATGCAAACAATTGAAAGAAAGAAGAAAGTGATAGAGAAACCCTAAGAATTTTCGCCCTCACAACCGGCCGTAACCCACGTTCTTGCTCAACCAAGTCAGAATAATTAAAAATGAACCTAAGCAAGTCCATTTATACTAGGATAATTTTTCCTGAATAATAAGCAACGTGTCACGGAGTGCATCATGGGAGCACTACCTCTCCATGACACGGTGCAAAGGCGGAGGCTTTCTCGAAGTTGGCCGCCTGTGTAATTGCTCCCAGAATGCAGAATGGCATGCAACGCGAGCATGCCTGGGGCCGTACATGATGCAAACGCGATCTACTGGAATGTCAAGGTCTGGGGAAATTAATTCCAATGTGCCACGGCTTGATCGCGGACCCTCTCTGGAATTTCTTGAATTTATATCTCCCTACGTAATGCATCCGCGATGGCAACGTTGTCACGCTCCATCACGGGAGCCCTTGGAATTCCTTGCTTCTTCACCTGCTTCCTTGCTCGTTCTCGAGTCCATCTCCGATTTCTCCCAACATGTATCTTAACTCCATAAAAAGTATGTTTTTCCTGCAAACAACGCTAATCATGCTGGTTGGTATAAAATCACACTTCCATAGAATTTACATGAGAATGTACACACATTGTTGGATAAACAAGGCAAAAGCGATGCATCTGAGTATCAATTTGGCATATAAATATGCCCTCTGATTAGCTTGCATAATAAATGGAATGAAAATTGTATTCCTCCGCCGCCCTAATAGCGCCTCCTACAGCCACGCTACTTGCATCACAATAACAATTCAAAAGGATGTTCCCAACCGGAGAAATGAGAATAGGCGTTTCCACCAAACTTTTTTTATTTAGCTCCTCGAATGCTTCTACACAATCCTCCTTGTCAAATTTGGAATTTCACCTCTTTTTCAGCAACCGGCATATCAGTTTCTAGAAATTTTTGAAAAGTTCTTGATGAACCGCCTGTAAAACCCCGCATAATTGCAAACACCCTTCACTAACATTGATGGTGGTAGCTTTTCAATCACCTCACCACACGATCGACTTCAAATCCTTGTATGACACCTTATGGCCAAGGACGATACCCTCCTGTACTAAAAGTGGCACTTCTCCCAGTTGAGCACCAGTTTAAGTCTTCACATTGAGCTAACAACTTGTCAAGACTTCACACGTAGCAACGAAAGGTCAAACAGAAAAGTCATCCATAAATACTCGACAAAATCTTCCACCATATCATGGAAGATCGCCATCATGCTTCGCTGGAATGTGGCTGGTGCGTTGCATAGACCAAATGGCATTCGCTTGAAAGCATACAGTCCCATAAGGACATGTGTGCGGTCTTCCCCGATCCTCCGATGCTATGGCTATTTGATTATAGCCGGAATATCCATCCAGAAAACAATAATACTCCTTCCCTGCCAACCTATCCAAAATATGATCAATAAATGGAATAGGATAATGATCTTTCCTCGTGGCCTTATTGAGCCTTAATCCATGAAAATTCGCCACTAGGATCGGCGTGTGGGAATCACCATTCTTTTCATTGGTGACCAATGGTCATCCCTCCTTTCTTTGGAACACACCGAACTGGTTAACCCATTCACTGTCTAAGATGGGATATACCACACCTACATCGAGCCACTTGATCACTTCCTTCTGACTACATCTTTCATCACAAATGGTTCAACCTCCGCTAGTGTTGTACTGTTGGCTTGGATCCTTCTTCCATGAATACCCGAAAGTGTGCAAAAATCTAGACCGATTCCCTTGATGTCCACATTTGCCAACTCCATTGCCTTCTTCCACCTCTTAAGAACCACTAATGCATCTTTCACTTGTATCCACAGCTCGCTGAAATGATGACCGGCAAGGTGTCATCTCACCCAAAAATACATACCGCACATGGAGGCAATGTCTTTAACTCAAATTTCGGTGCCACCAATTGATGGCTTTGGCAATTGTTCCAAGGACCTCATCAACAGTTCAAAGTCCTTCTTCCTGAGAAACCATTTTGGCTTGTTCAAAGTCTGCACCATCTCATATGTAGCACTGTCTCAAAATGATCGAAGCCCACCAAGGCTCTCCAATGGGTCCTGTGAGTCAACAATCCGACGAGTCGATTCCCGGGTCAGGAACACTAATTGCTGATAGCTCCTCATAAATGGTCAAGAGTCATGTCCTTTGTACATCAAAAATCTCTACTTTGTTATGCGCTTGCATGGTTAGCTGCCAAACAGCCACATCGATTAAGGCTCACCAGTTGCCAAGAAGGGACGTCCCAAAATAAATGGGACTTCCGCATCCGGCTCGAAATCCAAGATTATAAAATCCACCGAGAAAAAGAGGGAGCCTACTTGCACTAGCACATCCTCCAAATATTCATCGTTCGACTAATGACCTGGCCGTGACAAACTCGCAAGACCACAGTAGTTGGTCTAGGGCTTCCTTAACCCCAACTTCTTGAACACCGATGTCGGCGTCAAGTTTATGCTGCTCCAAATCACATAATTCGCGAGCTCAAATAGATTGCCCAAGCTGCACTGGCAGTAAAGCTCCCAGGAGCCTTGAGCTTTGTCGGCAATCTGGGTTCTGTATCCGGGAAGTGCACCTCAGTCAGCGCCACCGTAGCATACTTCGTCAATCTTCTTTTGTTTTCTACAATGTCCTTGATGTACGTTTGGCATATTTTGGCACTTCGCAAACATCAACTAAAGGTAAATTAATATGTACCTATTTCAACACTTCCATGAATTTCTTGAAGCAAGCTTCCTCCTTGTGCTTTTTAATCTCTGAGGAAACGGGGCGGTGGTCTTTCTATCTCAGCCTGCCTTTTCCTTCCCCTCACATCATCAGCATGTTCTTCATCTTTTCCGCCACCTGCATTGCCGAGGTGGCTTTATGGTTCCACCTCCTTAAGTTGAATTCCACTCCTATGGTAACTGCATTGACCTGCTTGGGATTTGTGTCAGTATCGCTTGCAATCCTCCTTGGTCTAGAGTTTTGAGCTTCAGCTAACTGTCTAAACTGGAGCATCTAATGCTCTTAGTAGCTAATCAAGGATTTTTCATTTCAGGTGCTAATTTCACATAATCGCCCGTATCTGTTTTTTGGTTAGTTATTAAGGTTTTGCACATATCCTCGATGTTGCTGGGTGGTGGAGGAGGTGCGTTGTTTCCTCTATATTGTGAGTGAAAATTCTTGATGCCCCTTGATTTCTCCCCGCATGTCCGATTTGAACTGGCCCTGATGACTAGTGATCAGGGGCATATTTATATGCCATATCGATACTCAAATGTGTAGCTTTTGCCTTGTTTGTCATCAATGTGTGTACATTCTCATGTAAATTGTACGGAAGTGTGATTTATACTAACCAACATGATTAGCGTTGTTTTGCAGGAAAATACACTTTTTATGGAGTTAAATGACATGTTGGGAGAAATCGGGAAGATGAACTCGAACGAGCAAGGAAGCAACGCTTTGAGAAGCAAGGAATACAAGGGCTCCGCGATGGAGCCGTGACACGCTGCCATCACGGATGCAGTCTACTTGGGAATACAAATGCAAGAAATTCCAGTGAGGGTCCGTGATCGCTGTGGCACGTTGAACAAATTTCCCTGCATCTTGCACCTGTGAGAGGGTCCGCGATTGCACCGTGCAGCACGCCGGGGCATGCTCCGCTGCATGCCGTGCCACGTTGGGAGAAATTACCTGCGGCCACTTCCAGAGAGCTCTGCGCTTGCACCGTGTCACAGCGGCAGTGCTCCGCGATGCACTCCGTGACACGCTGTTTGTTATTTCGGGAAAATTATCCCTAGTATAAATAGAACACTTAGGTTCATTTTTAATTATTCCCGACTTGGTGGAGATAAGAACGTGTTACAGTAAGTTGTGAGGACGAAAATTCTTAGGGTTTTCTCTATCCCTTTCTTCTTCCTTTTCAATTGTTTGCATGATTTCCATTCATTTAATGATGTTCAACGACATAAATGAGTGGTTAATTCCTCTTCTCGCCGAGGTTATGAACTATTGTATTGAAATGTAGTTATTGATTATCCGGTTATTTCATCTTTCTTCTATGGTTGTTCTATTTAATTTTGTTCTTACTACGTTAATATCTGACTAATGTTAATGTAAATCCAAAATTCGATTTCACCCGAGAGGCAAGAAACCTGGAAAGTTGTGAATTAATAGGATATGATCTGTTCTTTGTTTGGGAAAATTGGGAATTGATTTACCTTCGTGATAGAAATATGCCCGAAAGTATTAGTCGTGTGGAATCGGTTCCGTATGGCTAGAACTTGAATTTCTTCTTATCACAGAAATGTAGGTGGAAGGTTCATGATTCTTAAGTTGGGTTAAATACGAGAGAGTTTTAATCCATAGGCATAAGTTCACTCAGCAACCGGAGAAAAGATAACCATGTATATTGATAATTGATTTCTTTACATGTTCGTTGTAGCTCAAAGATGCTCACATTCATAGTTCAGATTCAATTGTATAAATATTTACTTAGCCTAAAAAGGCTTCTAAAATACAAAACTCTTCTTACACCGTTACTTTCTTTATTATAGTTGTAGTAATTACCAATTAAAAAGTTTCACCCCCGTAGTCCCGTCCTTGTGGGTTCGACATTCCGGTTCCTTAAAAGAGCCACTATATTACTTGTACGACCCGTACACTTACAGTGGGCTCATTAAATTTTTTGCGCCGTTTCCGGGGAATAGGCAATTGGTGAAATTTCTTAATTTTTCTTAGACGTGTTAGTTTGCTATTTCGATATTTAATTGTTGACAACTTGGTCTTAGCTTGTTTTTGTGTATACCGTATTCTGTTGAACACCGGCAAGAGACAAAGGTTTGTGGATCCATCCTGCTACTGGGAAAGATGCTCATCGCCAACGGAGAGAAGCTCTAGGGAAAATTGCAGTTGCTCTAGACAACCATTATGGAGCAACCACAGAATTCACTACTCGTGCGGGCAGATTTAGTGCCCGAGGAAATGGCACTGTGCCGGTTCGTGTGATGGCAATCCCACATGCTAGTAATGTCACATCTAGCATCTCGCAAACCCGAGCTGTGTGAGGGGAGGCTCGGAGCTAAACAAAATATGGTGCAATTGCTGCACACAAGCGGGCAGTTTACAGGTCTCCTCACGAGGATCCACAACACATCTTCAGAATTTTCTCGAGATAAGTGACACTTACATCCCCGCGGAGTGTCAACAGATTACGTTTACACCTTTCCCATTTTCACTTTGGGAGTAGAAGCCAAGAGGTGGCTGGAAGCTGAGCCACCAAACTCTATAACCACATGGGATGATCTTGCAAAAGAAGTTCTTGATCCGATTCTTTCCTTCCGTAAAATGTTAAGACTTATAATTCAAATTCTAAGTTTCAAACAAAGAGAAGGAGAGAATCTAGTTAATGCTTGGGAGAGATTCAAATCATCAAGGAGGGACTGTCCACATCACCATCAATCCAATGACGCTGGTGCACACTTTTTATAGAGGGTTTGGAACCCCACAAAAATTTTGCTGGATTCGCAGCTGGGGGACAAGCATAGGGAAAAGACTTACGAGGAGCTTTATAATTTGCTTAATCGTATTTTGTAGGAATCCGGAGGAATGCGGACTCTTCAAGGAGGAGCAAGGGAAAGCAGCCGGAGTCTTGGAAGTGGACGGGGTTTGTCAGCCTATCGTTGCACAGATAGCTGCCTTGCAGAATCAATTAAACACCCACTTCGGCAACATGAACTTGAGCCAATCTCAAGCCCTGTGCAAATGCAGTGCAGCAGGTTTGGTGTGAAGTGTGCTGGTAGCAATGAGCACTCACTGAGTGTTGTGGAGCAAATCCAGACTCGGTGAACTTTGTCGGTAATGCACAAAGGAGCAATCACCAACAAAAACATGGGAAAAGCTACAACTCTAATTGGAGGAATCACCCAATCCCTCTCTTGGGGTAGAAACAACCATCGTGGGCAGAGTTCGAGTCAGGATGCAGAGAATCAAGGAGGGCCAGCAGAACTATCAATCACAATGCAAACAACAATGCCCCTCCTCCACCACCATCACCTGCTAAGTTGAGGAGATGTTCAAGCAGCTGATAGCCAGCCAAGCTCAATTGCGTGCTGACTATGTCAAATTGGCAGCAGAAGTCAAGAACAATCAGCTAGCTAGAATTGCCAATCCCCGGCAACGGCGCCAAAACTTGTTCAAATCCAAACTAATGCATAGTTCATGTGGGTCGTACAAGTAGTAAAGTGGCTTTATTTCGCCAAGTATCGATCCTTAACAGACCGAATTACGTAGTAATTATCCTAATTGTTAGTGAACGATATCGTTATGAAGGTAGACAACCAAACAAGTAATGTTTTATAAGTCAATATTAGTTAATAAGAACCTAAGTAAAGATTGTAAAGTAAAGTCTGAACAATAGCACGAAAAAAGCTAAGGTTAAGGCAAACATGCAGGGATGTAATTGGTTAATTATAATCAGTCAATCTTCTCTACGGTTGTTAGTCAAGAATTAATAACCTATGGATTGGATCTTTCGAATTCTCTCCAAATCAAAGAATCATGAGACTTACATTCCACATTTCCGTGATGCAAAAACCCCATGCTCTAGCTACATAACAAATTATAAATGACTAATATGACATTACAAATATATTTGTCTAATGTAAGATCTCTCTCAATTCTCTCAATTAAGAAAAGATCATATTCCAATTAATTCACATCTATCCAATTAATTTCCTCTTCGAATCAAAATTGGACTTCAAGATATACATTAACATTGGCCAAATATTAACGTAGTAAAAGCAAAAATTGATAGAACAACCATTATAGAGAAGATTAAAATTGAAATAATTAGTAATTACATTCTACAATTATCCTTAACCTCAGCAAGAGGTGACTTAGCTACTCATTTGTGGATTAAAACATCTTCAAACAAGTAGAATACATACAAGCAATTGAAATTAAAAAGAAAAAAAGGAAGAGAATTAACCGTAGAAATTCTTCCCTCCCAACCACCAAGCAACTAATGTTCTTGCTCAAAAATGTAAGATTGTTTAAAATAAAACATATGTGTGCTATTTATACTAGTGGGAATTTTTCCTGGAATAACAAGCAACGTGGCACGGAGTGTATCGCTGGAGCATCACCTCTCGTGTTACGCTTCTATCGCTGACCCCCTATTGGAACTCATCTCCTGTAAATGCACTTCTCAAATATAAGTAATGGCAACATATCGCGGACATTGCCTTCTCAGGCTACGGTTCCACCGTGCACCTCCACTGGAATTTGACATAAAATTCCCTCTAGGCAGAATGCTCTCCGTCGATGGTAGCGTGACACGGAGCCATAGCGGAGCCCCATTTTGGCCAACTTCCCTTGTCAGCTTCCACTTCTTGCTTCCGAGTCCATTTCCACACTTCACCAACTTGTAGATTAGCTTCAAAAAATTCCTTCTAGACTGCAAAACAACACTAATCATGTTGGTTAGTATAAATTAACATTTACATAAAAATCACAAGATAATGCACAAATAAAAAAGAACAAGTAGAAATGAAGTATTAGAGTATCACTTGGGCATGCAATTATGCCCAAGATCAATGGGAATGGCAATGGAGATGGGCATCAGCCAGCTCCACCTGCTCCAACTAACACTTTGCATGAGTAGGTGACTCATGCTGAGTTCAAGGTTGCTTTTCAGATCTTTGCATAGGTCATGATAACTCAAGTCAACCAGCAGTGTTGTGGATCATGCGAACATCAATGAGAATGCAGCAAAGGGCTAGTGAGAGACTTCACTAGGATGAACCGCCGAAATTTCATAGTTCTAAGACAGACGAGGATCCATAAGATTTCATTCAGGAGATCTAGAAGATTACCTAGATTATGGGTGTTTTAGGAGAAAAGAGGATTTGGCCTCCTATCGCCCGGGAAGGGGTAGCTTACATTGGGTTCCGATAGTGGAAGGAGGTCCATGGAGTAGGTGCAGCCTTGGCTGGGTTGGGATGAGTTCGTTACAACATTCTTTTGGAATATGGTTCTTTCCCGAGAGCCAAGGAAGCAAAGACAGAGTTCATCAATTTGAAGCAGAATGACTTGACTATTTAGAAAAGTGCCTGCTCACCCAATTTCAAGTATGCTCTATAGATGGTTGCGGAGCGAGGGATCTAATGAGAAAGCAGGAATGGGGTCATAGATTCACTTGACAAGGAGTGTAGAATCGCTATGCCTTATTAGAGATATGGACATCACTTGATTGATGATATATTCTTAACAAATAGAGGAGGAGCAAATAAAGGAGAAGGGAGAGAGGCCAAGAGGGCCAGACATGGAGTTTTGGGTATTTCACTAGAGATCTAGTGTGGTGTACATCGCCCACAACCCCATTAAAGGTCACGCCCACTTCCATCATCACCACCAGTATTCCATCCAGACCTAAAGGTGATTAGAGAGGTAGAGCAACAGGCTCTAGGGCTCAGAGGAGCATGACAGGGGAGCATGTTTTCCTAGCTGGGTGTGAAGTGTGGTAAGAACCACCCAAAAGAGTGCTTGGTTTGCTCATGCTTAATATGAGTGAGGGAAGCCCGGACACAAATTTAGGATTGCCTAGTAGCTAGACAGTGTGACAATAGAGGTCATGCCCCGGCCACCACTTCGATAGCTCTAGCAACTTGCCAACCTCAACCGGGCACATCTTCTAGTATAGGCAAATGGACACTCTAGAATAGATTCTACACACTATCATCTTGCCGTGGAGTAGGAGAGCTTACCAAATATGGTTACGTGTATGTTACGAGTCTTCCATCTTGATATTTATGCATTGTGTTGTGATCCAGGAGCCACCTTATCTTTTGTGACTCCTATGTTGCTATCAGTTTTTGTGTTAGTCCAAAATCTTCACTTAACCCTTCTCGCCTCTACTTTATCAATGTGCTAGTTATAGATCGACTGCAAAAGTTATACAAAAATTACCCTATCACAGTTCTTCAAAAAGGTCACCCAGCCGACTTAGCGGAGTTAGACATGATCGATTTTGATGTTATCTTTGGCACAGAATTGGCTATATGCTTTCTATGCTTCAATCAATTTTAGAACTCATGTCTAACTCACTAAGTCGGGCCAAGGTGACCTTCAGTGAATCCTCAGTCCTAGAATGGAAGGGTATTTTATCTGTGCTTGTAGGTTGCTTTGCCTCCTACCTTAAGGCTAAGAAGATAATCTTATGATTGGTGTTACCATCTAGTTCGTTAAGGATTCTTAGTTTGAAACCCCGACTCTCCACTTAGTTCATGTGATCTGTGGCATACTAAAGTATTTCCAAATGATCTACCAAGAGTTCCTTCTCGAGTGGAGATTGACTTTGGTATTTATAATTTTCCCTAATACGCAGTCCATATCCATTCCTCTCTACAATAGCTCCTCCGAGCTAAAGTAGTTGAAGGAGCAAGTTGAAAGATCTCATAGATAAGTGGCTTCTATCGTGCTAATAAGTCCTCGTGGGGGTGCTTCAGTCCTCTTTGTCCTGATAATTCTCTCTTAGAATGTACATTGACTACCAATAGTTGAACAAATTCGTAATCAAGAATAAGTATCCACTCCCCCGGATTGATGACTTGTTTGACCCGCTTTAGGTGCCAAGTTCTTTTCGCATAGACTTCTAGATTTGGATATCACTAGCTCAGACTTAGGGATAGTAACATTCTGAAGATAGCCTTCAGACTCGATATGGTCACTATGAATTTTATAGTTATGTCATTTGGACTAATTAATGCCCTTTGGCCAGCCTTCATTAATTTGATGAATAGGGCCTTCAAGAAGTATTTGGATATGTTCTTCATTGTCTTCACAGATGATATCCTCAGATACTCTCGGAGTGAGAAGGAGCATGCTACTCATTTGACGATTAGCCAGGTGACTCTTAAGGAACATCGTATTGTTTACTAAATTCAACAAGAGTAAGTTTTTTGGCTTAACTTAATAGCATTTCGGGTCACGTGGTGTCTAGTGATGGTGCAAGTAAACTCTTAGAAGATCGAGGCGGTGAAGAACTAGCCTAGATTTGTTAGGCCCTACTGATATTAGAGACTTTGGGTTTAGTGGTAGAGGTATTTTAATCCATTGCAGAAGACCTTGACTAAGTTTACCTAGAAGATATCAAATTTCAATGGTCTGATGCTTGTGAGAAAAGTTTTCAGCTAAAGACTAGGACTCACTTTAGCTCCACTCTTGTCCCTACCAAAGGGCACAGATGATTTTGTTGTATACGATGCTTTGAGGATTTTCCTTGGATGTGTAGTTTGATACAACATGGTAAGGTTATTGCCTATGCCTTCGAGATAGCTTAAAACTCAAGGAGAAGAATTAAAACGTCGCATGACCTAGGAGTTAGCAGCAATTGTGTTTGCCTTGAAGATTTGGAGGCATTATTTGTATGGGGTACATTTGGATGTCTTCATGGATCACAAGAGTCTTCAGTATATATTTACTCAGAAGGATTTGAATTTGTAGCAAAGGAGATGGCTAGAGCTTCACAAGGATTCAGTGACATAAGTGTCCTTTATCATCTGGGAAAGGCCAATGTAGTGGAGGATGATTTTAGTAGATTGTCCATGTATAGTATATCCCATGTTGAGGATGTGAGAGAAAGGAATTGGTGAAGGGATGTCCATAGGATTGCTCGTTTAGGTTTGCCTACTGATTCAGTGATAATGGTGTGGTTTTTGAGAATGGGTCATAATCTTCATTGGTGACGAAGGTTAAAGTGAGGCAAGATGAGGATCCTATCTTAGTGTGAAGTTGGAAGGAAACTATCCGAAATCAGAAAATGTTGGTTTTCTCCTAAAGGAGATGGTGTAATTCCAATATCAAGGCTTAATGTGTGTTCTAAAAGTAGATGATTTGATAGAGCGGATGTTGAGAGAGGCTCATATATCTCGGTATTCTATCCATATTGGTGCCACTAAGAGATGTACCGTGATCTATCGAAAGTCTTTGGTGGAATAGCATGGAAGAAGGGATATAGCCACATTTGTGGCTAAGTGTCCGAAATTGCCAACAGGTGAAAGTTGAGCATCAAAGACCTGGAGGTATTTTATAGGATATTAGTAATCCTACTTGGAAGTGGTAAGATATCAAAATGAACTTTAATAAGGTTTCCTCGTACACACCGGCGCATGATTCCATATAGGTAATCGTGATTAGATATCAAGCCTCACATTTCTTACCAATCAGAACTATAGAATTAGCCAAGGACTATGGTAGACTGTATATTCAGGAGATAATTTTGTTGCATGGAGTTCCGTTGTCCATCATCTCGTGACAGTAGGGGTACTCACTTCACCTCTTAGTTTTGGAGATTGTTTTAAAAGGGTCTTGGTACTCAAGTGAAGCTTAGCATAGTTTTTCACCCATAGACAGATGGTCAAGTCAAGAAACCACTCATACACTTAAGGACATGTTGAGAGCATGTGTGATAGACATCAAAGGAAGTTGGGATGATTACTTGCCCTTCATTGAGTTCCCCAACAACAATAGTAACCATTCCAAAGATTCGGGATGACTCTTACCTGAGGCTCTTTATGGACAGATATGTAGATCACTCATTAGGTGGTTTGAGGTAGGTGAAGCTATGTTGATGTGGTCCAATTCAATTCATGAGGCTATGGAGATGATTCAGCTTATAAGAGAAAGGCGTAAAATAGCTTAGAGTCGACTGTGAATCTTATGCGGATGCTAGGCGGGGAGAGCTTAAGTTTGAGGTCGATGATTGGTGTTATTGAAGGTGTCTCCTATGAAGGGAGTTATGAGGTTTTTCAAGAAAGGAAACCTTTATGCGGAGGTTTTTTCAATAAAGGAAACCTTAGTCCCCGATATATTTGTCCTTATAAGATCATGAGACGTGTTGGCAATGTGGCTTATGAGTTGGAGCTACCAAATTAGCTTTGATGCACCCAGTCTTCCATGTGTCCTTGTTGAAAAAGTGCATTGGTTATTCAGCTCTAGTTGTTCCAGAAAGCACGGGTGTGAAGGACAACTCACTATGAGGAAGTTCTAGCTGAGATCCTTGAACGTCGCTTGGGTTAAGGAATAAGGGAAGTAGCTTCAGGAAAATTTTGTGGGAGAAATCCGCCTAGTTGAGGGGGCTAAGTGGGAGGTTGAAGAGATATGATGGCTAGATACCCACATCTTTTCCTTCCAGCTTAGTTCCAAAGCAGGAGGAACTAGTTTCTTTCTTAGTACTCTATTCGGGGCTTCATGTCAAGTTCATGCTCGGCTCCTTTTCATGTTTTAGCATGCATGTTTGTTTAACGACCAAATTTTAGTCATGTATCCCACCTGGATTCGGTCAATCCATCGGCCATTCTATAGATTATGAGTTTGGGATTGCAGTTCCTCCCCTATCCTTCCAGTATGCTTAATCTACATTCGAGGACACTGTTCCAAGGGGGAGATATTGTAATACCTCCAAAAAGTCCCGAAGATATTATTCGAGACTTACAGCGTAAACTAACATAAAATTGCACCGACATACTACTTGTGCATTAGACAAGCCTGTCCTATGAACCAAATCACACCGTTGGTTTGTCCCGTGTTATCATACTTTCAAAATATCAAAATCTTTCCTAAACTAATGAGTGGATAGAATGACCCATTATTTGATTGTAATCGGTCATTATTTTTACCATTGAAGTAGTTTCGGGGATGATTAGGGAGTGTATGTAAACTAATGGAGTGGAAACTATGGTCCGTCCATGGACAAATGACTCATGGTTATGGTTGTTAGTTCTGCCAGTTCATTTTAAAGTCCAGCAGTTCAGGTGTATTTTGCAAAATTCTATGCTTAACTCCTAGGTGACATCATTTTAGGCTTTCTAAAGGGCTGATTAAAAGATTTAATTCCAGCTTACCTCCTTTACTCTCATCAAATGACCATAAGTTGGAATTTCACAAGGAAAAGCTAGGGTTCTTCATCATCTTTTCATCACTCTCTTGGGTCTTCAAGAGACAAAGTTAAGAAATTCTTTGTCTAGGTATGTAGGGTCATGAATGGGGGATTTCACCATCATGCTCAATCATTTCAATTCAGGAATTCAAGTCTCCAACCATGATTTTATGAAATTCTATGGTTAGATCCAATTATGATGAAAACTCTCATGATCTTCTATAAATTCGATTTTATTATGATTCAATTCATGATTTATGATTATGAATTCATGTTTTCTACAAGTATCTATAACACTGAAGTGCCTAAGACTAGACTTGGGATTTGAAATGAAGCAACATTAAAAATGTGAGATTTGTCTCAAAACAACTCGTGGTGGGTCGCCAGGTCTAATGACCATTGAGGCACTTCGTAGTGAGGCCCTGCAATGCACTTCGGAGTAACAGTTCAAGGATGACCTACTGGTTGATATAACGAGCTATGGGTGAGGGGCCGTTATGAGGGTGGTCCTTGTCAAGCGTGGCTGGCATGAAGATGGCACGTACTCATTGTATGGGACAATGAGTCGTGGGTAAGTTTCCATTGGAGGATTTTGAAGCAAGTAGTGGTGACGACGACTTTAGCGACGAGTCACTGGGGCTAGTAAAAACTCATCTTGTATAGTCATAGTGGCAGACCTGAGCCTAGAAAATAGAGGAAACTAATGAGTAAGGTAATGACCCATTGGAGCAAAGAACAAATCGCTGAAGGCATTACTTGCCACTGTCAGTGAAGAAATTCCAGACTTTTCATTAAGGATATCTTCATAATTTCTAAGCCCATAAGGTCTCAAACTACATCATTTTAATATCAGTTATCAAGGTTTTAAGGTTGTTAAACCTATCCTAAGCATTTCCACCATGCATGCAAACTAGGCTTCTTCCTTGGAGAGCAAGCTTGAAGAATTTCTAATTTTTTTCACTTCTCATTTTGAGGAGGAAGTGTAACTGATTTGCCCAGGTATGTAAGACTATGATATTGAGAGTTCCTTTCACTCATGCTTAAATTCTTCTCAATCCCATGGAATTGAATCATAGATTCAAGCTTACGTATCAAGGCCGACTCAGCAACATTGTTTTCATGGGTAGTTCATGACATAAGTATGACTATGATTTTCATGATTTTCAACTAGGAAATGCAAAACCAAGTATGTTTTCATGATTATTTCTATTAGCAATGTGCATGATTTGGGAGTAGCATCTAGCATCAAGTAGGCCGAGGTTCAGCAACTCAGTCCCGTAACTACGCGCTTTCACCGTGGACATATATTCATATTTGAGTTCCTACTGCAGAGTGTTTCACCCATCCCGACGGGGCTCACAAGGCGATATCAATGCCTTTATCAGTTCTTTTCCTAACAAAGTTTTATGACGTCTCTACCAACTTGAGCGAGATAGTTGGGTAGCATATGCTCATTTATGACAGTGTCGGTTATGACGAGTCTCCCAATTATCTCTCTTCATGTTTTAAGATATTCTTGTTCAAGATATATGATATCTTTTACAGTATAATTGACCCATTGAGCAGTTTATGAGCTTTTACTTTTGATTTTAAACATGTTAAACCATATGATTTACTTTCAAAACCTTGGGTCATTATGTTTTAGCTTATGATGAATATCTCACGCAAATGACTATCTCACGACTATGATTTTCACATGTTGTCCCTACTCTCATGTTTTACTTTCCCATACTCAATATATTCAAAGTAATAACTGTATATTTCTATGCTATATCATCTCATGATTATAGGTTTGGGTGATCAGTAGCATACCATGTTATCTTCGCTCCCACACCAGTCTAGTCAACCCCAGCTTGGGTAAGTCCTCATGATCCGACGACATCAGCTTTTTGATATATGTTCTTTTCATTTATGTCTTTCAATTTTCAGATTTTGGTATAGCTAGTTGGGGGTTTCATCCAATCATCCTATCTTATAACTAGAGGCCTTTCAGACATCTATGTATTATATGATTCAGTTGTTAACATGTTGACTCCATTTATGCTTTATGATATTCAGACTTCGCTTATGTTATATTCACAATTTTTTTTCACTTAGTCAGTGGTAAGGTCCAAACTACAATTCTCTTTGCGAAAGAGCATAAACGGTCGTCGTATAAAAATAAATATCCCAATAGATGTCGGGGTCGAATCCCACAAAGAATTAAGTTGATAATTCAAGAGTTATAAAACTAATCTGCTAAATTAGAAGACATAATTGTTCAACATTTGAAAAGTAAAATTGGGGGAAAATTAAAGGAAAATAACTATCTAATTCTAAACTAAGACTAATTTGGGTAAATTTCAGCTTGTACAATTAAAAATGATATGGCTAGGGGCATTCTACAGATGAGATCTCAACTAAATCGAAAATTTCTTCAATGTCTTAGCCTCATAATTAGCATAGATAGTAGTGGGATAATTCACGTTCTCTTGTTTTTCAACCATGAGAGTGTTTATGCCTTGGGTTCTTTCAAACCCCAAAGCCAATTCAAGTGATCAATCACACAAGTTTGAGTAAAGACTAACTATTTCTAGCCTTGACCTTTAATGGAGGAAAATGTGGGTTTTAACTATTCGGTTTAATCCTACACTCTAACACTCCACTCTCACTAATACCTTCCACCCACCTCTCACCTTTCTCTCTTTCAAGCAAAAGCACGAAAAGTAAAGCACAATTCATGGTTGCAAACCTTCAATTTTAAACATTATAACTTGGGAGAAGATAATAAATCTACAATTTCACAGCATCTAAGAGCAATTTATCAAAACTCAATCAAATTAACAAACCCACCATGAATATAGTTCTCTAGCTAGCAAATTAGCTACATATTTAAAAGATAAAGAGAGAAGATACCAAGAGGATTTCCTTCACATTCATCATATTAGCTTCACAAATTTTCTTCACAAGCTCATACAATAATGGTGGAATTTCAAATGGGTTAAAGAAAAAAGAAAGTCTGTACCAACTCTACAAATCTATAGTGAAAAGATTCTACCAAAATTCTATGAAAAGATGAAGTCTAGACGATTGAAATGCTGGAATGGTTGGTGTACAATGAAAGCTATGCAAAATATATGTACTTTCTTGTGTACAAGCTTTTCCCAAAATGCCCTTGGAGGCTTTTATATGATTTGGAGGCTTTTCTAGACCTTTTTACCCTTCATTAAACGGCCTCCCCGTGAAGAACCCGCACTTAGCGCGGTCAATCATGGAGCACTAAACTATAGTTGGTTGAAAACAGAGTCCTGGCAGGGAGAACCAGTGGTTCAATGGGCGTTTAGCCGATGCCATTCCGCCAACAGCCTGTTGAGAGCCGTCTAGGTAGTCGCCTAGCGTTTCGCCCGCATTTCGCCCTTTCGGATCCGCATTTAGCCGATTTAAAGGATGTCTTTGCACCTCTTCTTGAGCTTAAATATTCTATTATCTTTAGCTCCTCTCCTTCATATGCTAACTCCTAAAATTCCATATCAAATCCTCATGTGTTTTACTCACTTCATGCTTTCTCTAATTTCATGTGGAGTGCCTACAAAGAATTAAAGAGAGAGCATAAAAATCCACATAAACGACTGCCAAAAATAGGCAAAAACTCATGCATAGGAGTTTCAATGAGTTGGTAAATATCCAACTCATCAAACTCCCCAAACTTGAATCATTTCTGTCCTCAAGTAATGAAACATTTCTTTTCAATTGAGCAATCGAACAACATGCTATATATGATTTTTTTTTGCATCAAGGGTCAATTAAGACATTCGTTCACAAGAGGACATTGCTAAAGCTTAGAGCACTACGGTTGTTGTACACAAAATCATCAAGCCTCAAGACAACCCAACATTATACACCAACTCAAGAAAAAGAAAAGACTCCACACCATGTTGCACAAGCTTCAATAGGTGACCACAATCATTAAACATATCTTGCATGCATTCCTTCCATTCAAATAAGGGGAATAGTTCATCAAAAAAAGTTCAAAGAGCATCACAAGTCATTGACTATTCATATTCAAAGCTTGCCTTAAAGTTCGCTACTCGCTTGCCTTAATCATACCTCTCTCTCTTGAAAATAATTTCAAGCATGTCCCCAAGAAAATGATGCCACTCACAAGAAGAGAGAATCCACACACATTTTTTTTTTTTAGAATTTCACATAAAGTGATTATAAGATAAGACAATGTGCTCACCAAAGAAATTCAAGGTACGCTGGGAATTGACCCATTGGCTTGCCTCTTCTGCGTATCTCTGCCACTAATGTAGTGCTGCTATCAAAATCAATTAGGACTTGTGGATCATAATGAAGGCTTAGGTAAGGGTAGGATAATTATTTATCTTTGGTGACTAAAGCCTCCCTAATTCCTTTACAAACACTTGCAACTTCCCATCGTCTTATTGAGATCATTTCACCTTATTTCTCCTTGTTCATTTGTGTAACACAAGCCACGCTTATAACTCCGGTAAATTTCATATTTGGCTTTATATATGCAAGAGATAGCACCTTTTTTTTACTCCCTTCTTTTTTGATGATTCGAGGTCTTTCAACCCATTGATTAATTCATTTCATCATAATTTTGGTGCTACTTCATATTGAAGCTCATTTTCCCCTTCTCTTGTGTGTGTAAACCCCCAAACATAGGTTTTTGCCTCATCTCATATTCATTTCCTTATTGCTCTCCATTTCATGGGCTTCAAGCCCCATTTTTTTCATTATTTTATCACTAAAAATTAGGGAGGATAGGTGCCAAAGAGAAGGGATTGGGAAAATGGTCATTAGGTTTGTAATGTGTTTCAAATAAAGGGTCTGAGGCTCAAACGTTGCTATCAAAGATTAATGTTCAAGGAGGTCATTTTGGGTGAAGTGACCGATAAAAGAAGGCTTGCAGATCATGTTCTGGGTACAGCCAGATCTATCATTTTTCCTTGAATCACACTTAGGAAAAGTTTTATACAATCATGCATAACAAGAATTAAGCTAAAACCTCACCACACAAGGCATCACAATCCAAGGAGTCAAATAATTTCCTTTTTCACATTAAGATGATGACTTTTAACGAGCTAGTTATGAATCAACAAGCCAAGCAAGGAATATAATTCATGACAAGAGCATGCTCATTTTCACATTTAGATACCCTCTTTTCTTTCAAAATTCATGCACAATGCTAAGCAAGCAAGAAATGCTGGTGGTACCATCAAACACGTGCAAAAAAGACTTAAGGCACTCTTAGACTTGACATTTTCCCTTAAGAAATTCATCTCACCCATCGCTGAAGTGCCAACCCGGTTCAACAACAAAGGAAAAGACAAAGAAACCGCTCCTTGGGAAAGAACCACAGTACAAATAAAACCCTTGAAGTTTATTCAAAGACTACTATCTAAAAAAAGGCGATAATACTAACAAGTAATGACTATTTACCCTTAAGAATGAAGTCACCCTCTCCATCATAGGGCCATATCGTGCATCACTTAACAAGTGGGTTACTCAGACTTCACTCCCTAACAAAAACAATGCATTGTCCTCGATGCCTAAGGTTAAACAAAATGAGGAAGGAATGGGTGAGAGACCTCCCTGATATAATGGAGGCATCCATTTTCACGCATTTTCCATGCTCTCCTTTTTCTTTTTCTTCTCTCACTATTTTTCTATGTTCCACACTTGTTCCATCCCCGTAAAATCAAAGACAAATACAAATGTAAAGTAAAATAAAATAAAAGTAAAAAGGAAAACAGAAAAGTAAAAAGTACTTGGGTTGCCTCCCAAGAAGCGCCTCCAGTTCACGTCGTGGCTCGACGACTTTAAGTTCACCACTTTTCTCTCCACTTTAAGCATTTGAATCGCACTGGAGCTTTATCCATTCTTTACTCTGCTTGAGGGGTGGTGGTGTAAGTATCAAGGACGAAGCAATGGATATTGCATCTTGTGTTTCTTGGTCCTTCAAAGGAGGGAGGTGCTTGGGCTCTGTTGCCATGGAATACTCTAAGATGAAGTCACCTTGATCTTCCTCTTCAACTCCCTCCATTGACTTGGTCTCCTCGCCTCCATTTTTCGACAAAATTTTAATGTTGAAAATGATAAGAGGGCGATTTAAGTTTCACCCTTTCAAGCATTCTTGCTTGTCATCCTCCTCTTCAAGTGCACTAGAGTCTTTGAGCATGATTTGTTGGATGTCATTTGGATACTCTAGTGTCACTTCTTCAACTTTGGCATCTTGCATTTTTTGCAATATTGGTTGGTTGGCACACCTCTATGACATCTTCAAAGTTCACTCTTACTTCTTCTTCATCATCATTTTGACATTCCTCCCATGAGTCAAGTTGAGCTATTCCCCATTGTTCACTTTCCTTTTTATGCTCCTCAATATCTCTTCCACTTCTTCTTGTAGAGATTTACAACTTCTTCTTGGAGAGTTGATGATTACATGGGCATGGAGGGGTTGACATTCTTTTCCACATTAGACTCTCACTCCAAAATGGCTTGGGAGCATGGCCCATGCACCCAAATGTATTTTTGCTTCCCTCTCTTACCATGGCTTCATTTCCTTCAAGCTTTTGAGCACAACTTCTATCATAGCCACTATAACGAGAATGACTCCTATTTGGGCATCCATCCCAATGTCTCCCATGACTACCACATAATGTGCATCTATCCTCATCATAGGAGGGAGAAGGTTCACTCATCTCCCCTTCTAGGGGCATATTTGTAATCTTTCCAATAGTGCTGTCCTCCACAATAGGGATATGGGTAATCATAATAAAGGGTTGAAACCAACAAACCTCCTTTTCACCCCCATTATGCCATCATACAATGACAAACAAACAAAAATAAAAACAAAACAAGATGTAAACAAAAATGCAAAACTAGTTCGAATCAATAAATAACTAATGTCTTATCACAACTCACCCCGCAACAGTGTCATTTTTTATAAAGCTCGCTCGTCCAAACTACACCTCTCTTTTGCGAAAGAGTGTAAATGATCGTTGTATCAAAATAAATATACTGATGGATGTTGGAGGTCGAATCCTGTGAGACTTGAGTCAATAATTTCAAGAGTTATAAGCCATCTAAATTAGAAGACATAATTGTTCAACATTTGAAAAGTAAAATTGAGGGAAATTAAAGGAAAATAACTTTCTAATTCTAAACTAAGATTAATTGGTGGAAATTTCAATTGAAGCAATAACAAATGATATGGATAGGGGCATTATATAGATGAGATCTCGACTAAATAGAAAATTTCTTCAATGTATTAGACTCATAATTAGCATAGTTAGCAGTGGATAATTCACATTCTCTTATTTTTCAACCATGAGAGTATTTATGCCTTTGGTTCTTTCAAACCCCAAAGCCAATTCAAGTATCAACCACACAAGCTTGAGTAGAACTAACTATTTTTAGCCTTGACCTTTAATGAAAGAAAATGTGGGTTTAATCATATCTCTAGCTTAATCTCACACACACTGACACTCCAATTCCTCACTACTATCTTCTCGGCCCACTCTCACCTTTCTTTTCAAGCAAAAGCAAGAAAAGTAAAGCATAATTCATGTTTGTAAACCCATCAATTTTTGGCAACTATAACTTGGGAGAAGATAATAGATCTACAATTACAATAAGAATTCAATAGAAATTTATCAAAACCCAATCAAAATAACAAAACTCCACCACGAATATACCTCTAGCTAGCAAATTAGCCAAGCATATCTAAAGATAAAGGGAAGATACCAAGAGAAATCACATTCATCATATTAGCTTCACAAGCTCTACAACAATGGTGGAATTACTCCTAAAAGGGTTAAAGAAAAAGAAGAAGACAAAGTTCTACCGACTCTACAATTCTATGGTGAAAAGATTATACCAAAAACTCTAAGTGAAAAAGATGAAGTCTAGATGATTGAATTGAAGATTGTATGATTTCCCTTAAGAACCCAAATATGTCATTTGATAAATATGTTAAGATGAAATTAGGGTTTACGGTCTTGATCAATTGAAAGTGGAATGTTGAATGAATGCTTAGTGTACAATGAAAGCTATGCAAATATTTGTACTTTCTTTTGTACAAATTTTCTCAAATGTCCTTGAGGCTTTTATATGCTTTGGAGACCTTTCTAGACCATTTTACCCTTTAATAGACTGCCTCTCCTGTGAAGAACAAGTGTTTAGCCGGTGTCAATCCACGGAACACCAAACTATAGCTGGTTAAAAACAGTGTCCTGGCAGAAGGAACCGAAAGTTCAATGGGAATTTAGTTGATGTCGTTCCTCCAACATCTGGTTTTGTAGCCGGTCTTGGCAGTCGCTTCGGCATTTCGCCCTTCCTGATCCGCATTTGGCCAATTTAAAACATGTCTTTGCACCTCTTCTTGAGTTCAAATCTTTCATTATCTTTATCTCCTCTCCTTTATATGTTAACTCATAAAATTCCATCTCAAACTTCATGTTTTTTGCTCGATTTCATTCTTTCTCCAGTCACGTGCAGTGCCTACAAAGAATTAAGAGAAAGAGCATAAAATCTACATAAATGACTCGAAAACTAGGCAAAAACTCATGGCTAGGAGCCTAATGAGTTGGTAAATTTCCAACTCATCAGTCAATGCTCAAGAATATGCTATGTATGTGTCATAGGTTATTTTAGAGCCATTCGCATTCTAGATCCCATGTCGCGGTCCCGGGTCCATGCTTGGGTCGTGACACTGCTAGCATCTCATATTTAGCTCAAATGGTAAGGACCAATTCGGAGTAGTGATGATAGAGGTGGTGTTCAACCACCACTTTAACTCCTCAAATGCTTGCAAATACTTTTCATCTAAAACAAACTTGGCCTAATTTTCAAGGAGCTTTCACATTGGATGGTCAATCTTTAAGAAATCATTAGTGAACCTCCTATAGAACCCAGCATGGCCAAGAAACCTTCGCACGCCCTTCACTGATATAGAAGGAGGAAGTTTATCAATGACATCACTTTGGCTTAATCCACCTCAATCCCTTTTTCAGAGATCTTGTGACCAAGAAGAATCCCCTCCTTGACCATAATATTGGCACTTTTCCCAGTTGAGAACTAGGGTTGGTTTCTTCACACCGCTTCAACACTTGACCAAGATAGTCTAGGAATTTATCAAAAGTATCATCAACCACTGAGAAATCATCCATGAAGACTTCAAGAAAGTCATCCACCATTCTAAGAATATGACCAACATGCACCTTTGAAAAGTGGTCGGTGCATAACATAATCCGAATGGAATCATACTAAATGCAAAGGTCCCATAGGGACATGTAAAGGTGGTTTTCTCCTATTCCTCCAAAGCTATGTTGATCTGATTATAGATAGAGTAGCCATCAACAAAATAATAAAAATCTCTTCCTATTAATAAATCTAACATTTGGTTAATAAAAAGGCATGGAAAAATAGTCATTGCAAGTGGAGGCATTGAGTTTTATATAGTCCATGCACACTTTCCACCCGGTGACAGTTCGTGTGGGAACTAACTCATTCCATTCAGTTTCAACCACTATCGTTCCTCCCATCTTTGGTACACACTGGACTGGACTAACTCGTTAGCTGTCAGAAATTGGGTAAACTACTCCAGTGTCTAACCATTTAATGATCTCCTTCTTAACCACCTTTTGCATGGACGGATTTAGTCTTCGTTGGTTCTCTATATTAGGGGAACTACTTTCTTCTAGTATGATTTTGTCTTCATAAATACGCGAAGGGATGCCTTGAATGTCGGCTATGGTCCATCCAATAGATTTTTTAAATTGTTAGAGCTTTTTTATCACTTTCAAGACCTGCTCTAAGAATTTGTAGTACAAATAGGCAGGTAATGGCTTTAGTTCTAACTTTGGAGGCTCTTCAATGGAAGGTTTAGCTGGAGAAGTGGAATTGTTTTCAAGTTCAAGTGATAACTTTCTCGGCTTGTAGGAATATTACCCAAGCCCTTTAAGTGAGTTCACTATTTCTCCATATTCATTCATATTATTAATGAGATTATCAGTTTCTAGGATAGTATCAAGGACTCCTTCCAAATCACCATCCTCCTTACCTAGGTCTAGCTATTCCTCCATATCATCTAACTCATCAAGCACTGATAAGCGTGCAAATTCCTGAGGCAATTTTATTCCTTTATCAAATTTGAATATGACTTCCTCATCATTCACTCAAAATTTGATCTCATTGCATTCAGAATCCATCATAGCCCTGTCAGAGGCAAAGAATGGTTGCCCTAATATAATAGAAAATTCTACATCAATGGCACAGTCAAGCATCACAAAGTTTACTAGAAGCATGAACCTTCCCAATTGCACCAAAACATCATCAATAATCCCCACCAGTCATTTGATTGACCGATCAACCATCTATAGTCTCATACTTATGGGTCTAGGAAAACCTAGTCCTGTGCTCTTGAAGATAGAGAGAGGCATTAGATTGATGCCTACCCTATTGTCATACAAAGCTTTAGTGAAATTTATCACTCCATGGGTTAGTGAAACTCCTAGGTCACCTTTCTTCTCTATTGTTGTACTTGAAATAATAGCACTAACTCTATGTGTAATGATGACCACCTCATCTTTGCGTGGTCTCTACTTTGTCAAAAACGTCTTGAGATATTTTGTGAACCCTGGCATTCCTTTAAAATCTTCAATAAGTAGAATATTCAAAGACACCTATCTCGGCATGTCAAGGTACTTAGCCATTCTCTCATCAGCATCCTTCATCTTTATTATTTGAGGAAAAGGAGGAGAAGGAATAGGGAGCCTTTGTAAAGGTAACAATGCCTCCACCTCGAGTTCTTCATCCACATTTTAATCGAGTCATCATCTATCACCTTCTCATGTGCTTACTCAAGATTAAGGCTTAGTTCTTCTTCAACACTAATCTCCTCTTTCATAGGAATGTCCGACCCTGGGTGCAATACTTTCCCACTCCTTATTGTTATTGCCAAACCATAAGTGGAAGAGTCTTCTTCATTATTCTCAAAGGCATCTTCCAATAGTTCACTGCTCTTCTTGGTCAAGAATATGGACCATATGATAATCGAGCCTCTGAAGTGATTTTATATAGGCATTCACCACATCAATCATATTTTAGAGGGTGGCTACCTCTTTCTCTTGGTTCTGTAATATTTGATTAAGCATATTTTCCAACCTAGATCCCTTGGAGTCAAAGATTGGCACTAAGTTCCAATATTGTATCAGATTACATTGCTCATCCCAACTTCATTGATCACCTAGACGTTGTGGTTGGGAAGCCCAATAGTTATGATGACTAGAGGGATGAAAGCATGGATCTTAATCATAATAATATGGAGTCCGCTCCGCATCCAGTGATGAATAAAAATAATTCATCTCTGCATTTTGTATAGGATTATATCTTGATTTGAGTAATATTGATGTGGAAGGAAATATCCTCCATGGTCCCCCAGATATCCATATGGTTCATTATCCAACCATGGCATCCAGGTATAATTATGGTCCATCCTTTTCGAATTCAGAATGCCAGATAATCACTTGCTTTACAACACAAAGAAAAGTAAGAGGGAAAGAATAGCTCTAATCAAACAAACTAAATTGAAAATACTAGACAGGGCCTATGTCAAAATCTCCAGTAACAATGATTTGATTATCTCTCAAATCCACTCCAATTAGAAAGTGTACAACATCGATGCAAATATAATACCCAACTAAGAGTTGAGGTCAAATCCACATAAATTTTGGTAGACCTAAACTATCTATCACTTTTCAATCAAATTTGAGAGTTTAGATTCTATTCAAATTAGGGTTAGGAGAAATATATCTATAACTAATTAATACAAATTCTTGAGATTATAATCAATAATAAGAAATACTAGAGAAGTGACCCCAATTTTAGATCGATCGCCCTAAATCACTCAATATGGGTAAATTGAGAATGGGATATTGATGAACTTGCAAGAAATCACTTAGGCAACTAATCAATATCTTTCAATAGTATCATTGGCGTCAATATAGCTCAATTTTATCAAATTGAAGAGAACTCCCTTCAATCCGATTGTATTTTCCAATTGGATTTCAACCTATATCTAGGTGAACCCATTAAATAAGGATTAGAGCCTTGAGTTATTATTTATTGCTGCTAACCCAATCTAAATTGTCTCTTTCAAGAATTATAAAGGTGATTGGGAAGGATTGAATGACTTTCATCATCAATCACACTTTACAAACCCCAATTCAATAAAATGTTCTTAAGGCTACAATTAATTTTACCCAATTGAAATCATTAGGGTTCACAATCTTGGATTTGAATTTAGCTACCCATAGCAAACAAGAGAACAAGAAAGAAAGTAATTGAACATTCTTACAATGCAATCATAATTAGGAGAAGAAAGCTTGAATTGATAATTTCGATCTTCAATCTTCAAATTAAAAGATGGATCTACTCTCTATCTATTGAGAACTATGAACTATTCTATACTATCAACTCTTCTCCTTTTAAAGAGAAAAAAAAAGAAAAAAATTATTTATACTAAGCCTCAAAAACCTCTAATTCATATAAAATCGGAGGCTCCTGAGTGTGCAAGGATGGACCATCCTTTGCTTCGTCGATTAAAATTTTGCTTCTACCTAGATGTTGGTCATCTATTGATTGATGGACCGTCTTCTATAAATACTGTGTGTCCTTCATTCCATCCCTTGGCTCTGAATCTTTTCAATCAAGTGAATCGTCCTTTGATTAACGGGTCGTCTTCTACGAAGACAGTTGCATCTTTTCGATCGCCAACTACCAACCACTTAGAAGTGATTTTTGGATCAAGCAGGACATGTTGGACTTTTTATAGTGTGGTCCATTCTTTTGAGAGATAGTCCATCATTTGCTTTATTCTTGGGCAGATTTGTGACTTTGACTCCTTTCTTTATTTCACTTGGATTCCTGAAAAATAACATAATAAGGTCAATATTGACTTAAATTGTAATACCCTAAAACTTTCCTAGACCAAAATCAGACTTTGCATGAAAAACCAGAAAGAACTAAAAAAATTTTGTCTCAGAACAACTGAGACAACTAGTCGTTGTCATTAGTAACGACCCGTTGTCTGGGTCGTGGTTAGCCTTCCAGTTGTCCTATGGAATGACCTGTCGTGAGGAGTAACGAGTCTTCTTGTCACTCATTGTATTCCCAGCTCATAAATTAGTTTAATCCTTTCTAGGAACCCACGAGTAAAACGACGAGTCGTCGTCTGATGTAACGACTCATGGGGTGACTCATTAATTGGAGCTCAGGTGTGGTTGAAAATATTTTCCCAATATCATCGAGAAGCAACAATGACCCATTGTATCACACAATGAGTCATTTTTTTTATCCGTCATAACAAGTACAGAAATCCCTCAGATTTTCCAGTGGAGACGACGAGCAAATACAATGGCCCATCGGTTCTACCAACGAGTCATTGTGTCGCCCGTTAGTGGGGTCCCCATGTTTTGTTAAGAAAATCCTACCAGTGACAACAAGAAGTAGCAATGACTTGTTGGTTCGTCTAACGAGTTGTGGTCCCCTTCTGTTGCCAATTTCCAGTGAGCACAAATTTTTGGCCCAGGACCAACGGTTGGTCCTAAAGAGTCATGGTGTCAACCAACGACTCATTGTGTTACCCGTTGGTCCCCATCAGGCAGTTTTCAGACTTTTACCTCAAGGGAATTTTCGTAATTTCTAGCTATTTTAGTTCCTAAACTACATATTTTAGTCACATTTTGGAGATAATTAAAGGGATAATCGACTAAATCATTCTCATTTTCACTCAAATCTCGATCTCCAGAGCAAGGAAGTTCCTGACTATTCTCTCAGAGCAAGCTAGGGCTTTCAAGTTTTCTCCTAAGATTCTCCAGATCCTTTTCAGGAAATTCGACTCTAGGTATGTCGAAATTCAACAAGGGAATTGTCCTTCCCTTGTGCCCAAAACTCTTCTGAAATGCTTATCAGATCTAGCCCTAAATTTTACCATTAGGGTTCATTTTTCAGTAAATTTTGGATTTCATCCTGTTATAATTGTCATGAATAATTAGGGTTGTTGTTAGATATACTCATGAAATTAAGTTATTTTAGCCCTAGTTTCTTGAATATGAATTGAGTATTTCATCAAGTTCTAAATAAAAGTGTTGCTTGATTTTGATTGTTCTTCAAATTACCAAGATAGTACAGTTGCTTGATCAAGAGTAGGATTATTGATTATTTAGTCTCAGTACTCAGAAAATTTCAGTATCTCACAGCACTGTTAGCTGATCAGTTTGACTATATTCAATCTCTTGAGGTGTCAGTAACACCTCCCAGTCCAGTTTTCAATTATCAGTTATTAGTTTATTCTTTAGACGATCACGACGCTTCCAGATAAGCAGCTCTGACCAGTCTTAGAACCAGTACTTTCAACTATCAGTTTGTTCTTCAGACGGTTACGATGCTTCCAAATAAGCAGCTCTGGCCAGTCTTAGAACTTCAATTTATAGTTATACAATCCAATATACTCTCAGGGTACTTCCAGATAAGTATTCCTGACTTAGTCCAGGATGCCATCTTCGAGCTATCAGATTAGTAGTCAAGTTAGGACTATCCAGTAGGAGTAGTACTAAGCACCAAGCGGACCATGGTTATAGCGCACCCACATTCCTAGAACTACATTGCCACCATAGGTTATTGGCCCAATGGGCCCTAACTTTGTGATAACCTAGCCAGCCACTAGGCGAGGTATATTGGGCTTTCTCCGATGAGGTGTATACACCGGACTCCACGTTTAGCTCATGTGGTTATATGTCAGTTATAGACTCTCCCACTTTCAATTTAATTCAGTTCAACTACTCAGTTCCAAGACATATTATTGACCACCATTCAGGGTCATTGTTGACATATCAATTATAACTCAGTTTATCAGTATTCAGTATCCGTTAGTTATTTCAGCTCAGTTGTTTATTTTCCATGCTTATTGTATATCTCACTTAATCAGTACATTCAAAGTGCTAACACATACTTTCTATTTTGTATTGTATTATGATACAGGTGCAAGTTCTCAGTCCCAGCATCGCCAGTAGTTCCTCTCGACGATTCCAGCAGCAGTAGTCTGTTTGGTGAGTCCTCATCTTCCGAGGACGTTATTTGATTTTTAGTTAGTTTTTTTCAGTCATACTTTAAAGTTAGCTGGGGACTTGTCCCAGCTACGCATCAGTTAGTAGTCGCTTTCAGACACAGTTGTTTAGTATTATTTTCAGTGATGTTTTATGATCCTGGAATATTTATATGCCCAAGTGATAC